>JAODAL010017172.1:0-78540 GCA_025379985.1 Phyllomedusa bahiana | reverse complement strand
TTTTTCCCGCCGCCCCGCTTTCATCTTTTACACGCTGGGAATACTGGAAAGGTAAATACAAGTGTTTTTTAATTTAATTTCTATGAATGAAATTTGCATATAAATAGGTATTTGTGCCCATTCTACCTTGCTACGACTAAGGGAAAAGACATGCCCGAAACGCTTTTAAACTTTGGTTGAGGTGTTTTTCACATTGCCCTCTATTTAATGCCTCCATTGGATTTTTACTTTGTTAAAACAATAAATATTGATCTTACATAATTTTTGGACCACTCGGTGTCCTATCTACTTTTTTGGGGACTATAGTATCTGTAGGGGATATATATATATTCAATGGGGAAAATAAGTTTTTGATACACTGGTGATTTAGCCATTTTTCCCACCTACAAAGAATGGAGGGATCGTAATTTTTATCCTAAGGTACACTTCAACTGTGAGAGACAAAAAATCTAAAAAAAAAAATCCTGAATGATTTATATGACTTTTTAAAAGATTAAGTAACATTTTCTCGCTTTGAAACTGATATAATTGAAAAACAGAACTTAATATTTTGGGACAGAAACCCTTTTCTTGCAATTACAGAAGTCACATTTTTTTCCCCTAGTTCTCAACCAAGTTTGCACGCAAGGATTTTGGAACCCTTTTACATGCAGATCTTCTCCAGGTCTTTCAGGTTTTGGGGCTGTCACTGGACTGCATTGAGTTTCAGCTCCCTCCAAAGATTTTTGATTGGGCTCAGGTGTGGATAACTTAGCTACTCCTCTCTATCATACACAGTGAATCTATATATCACAGAGCTCAGCTCCTCTCCTCTATCATATAACCCTATATATCACAGAGCTCAGCTCCTCTCCTCTATCATATAACCCTATATATTTACAGAGCTCAGCTTCTTCCCCCCTCTATCATATAACCCTATATATCACAGAGATCAGCTCCTCTCCTCTATCATATAACCCTTATATCACAGGCTCAGCTCCTCTCCTCTACCCATATAACCCTTAATATCACAGAGCTCAGATTCTCTCCTCTATCTAAACCCTATATATCACAAGACACTCAGCTCCTCTATCATAAAAACCTTATATATCAAGAGTTTCAGCTTCTCTCCCTCTTCATATAACCTATATATCACAGAGCTCACTCCTCCACCTTTTAATCACATAACCCTATAAAATCACAGAGCTCAGCTTCTCTTCCCTCTATCATAAATTAACCATATATCACAGAGCTCAGCTTCTCTCCTCTATCATATAACCCTAGTTATCACAGAACCTCAGCTCCCCTCCTCTATCATATAACCCTATTTTATCACAGAGCTCAGCTTCTCTCCTCAAACATATAACCCTAATATCACAAGAGCTCAGCTTCTCTCCTCTAACATATAACCCAAATAATCACATAGCTCAGCTCCTCTCCTCCATCATATAAACCCCAATATATCACAGAGTTTCACTTCTCTCCCTATCAATAACCCTATATATAACAGACTCAGCTCCTCTCCTCTATCATATAACCCAAATATAACAAAGATCACCTTTTTCTCCTCTATCATAATAACCCTATATATCAACAGAGCTCACTCCCTCCCCTCTATCATATAAACCCCTATATATCACAGAGCTCAGCTTCTCTCCTCTATCATATAACCCTATATATCACGAGCTCAGCTTCTATCCTCTATCATATAACCCTATATAATCACAGAGCTCATCTCCTCTCCCCCTATCATATAAACCTATACAGTGGTGGCCAAAAGTATTGGCCCCCCTGAAATTCTGTCAGATAATACTCAGTTTTCTTTCCCTGAAAATGATTGCAATCACAAATTCTTTGGCATTATTAACTTCATTTAATTTGTCTTCAATGGAAAACCACAAAAAGAATTGTCATAAAGCCAAATTGGATATAATTCCACAACAAACATAAATAGGGGGTGGACAAAAGTTTTTGCACTGTTTGAAAAATCATGTCATGCTTCTCTAATTTGTGTAATTAACAGCACCTGTAACTTACCTGTGGCACCTAACAGGTGTTGGCAATAACTAAATCACACTTGCAGCCAATTGACATGGATTAAAGTTGACTCCACCTCTGTCCTGTGTCCTTGTGTGACCACATTGAGCAGGGAAAGAAAAAAAAGAAGCCCAAAAGAACTGTCTGGGGACTTGAAAAATCCAAATTGTGAGGAAGCCTGAGCAATCTCAAGGCTACAAGTCCATCTCCAAAGACTTGAATGTTCCTCTGTCTACCGTGCGCAGTGTCATCAAGAAGTTTAAAGCCCATGGCACTGTGGCTAACCTCCCTAGATGTAAAGCCCATGGCATTGTGGCTAACCTCCCTAGATGTAAAGGCCATGGCACTGTGGCTAACCTCCCCAGATGTAAAAACCCATGGCACTGTGGCTAACCTCCCAGATGTAAAGCCCATGGCACTGTGGCTAACCTCCCTAGAGTGACAGGAGCCCATGGCACTGTGGCTAACCTCCCTAGATGTAAAGGCCATGGCACTGTGGCCCAACCTCCCTATGGCACTGTGGCTAACCCCCCCTAGATGTAAAGCCCATGCACTGTGGCTAACCTCCCTAGATGTAAAGCCCATGGCAACTGTGGCTAACCCCCTAATGTAAAGCCCATGGCACTGTGGCTAACGTCCCTAGATGTAAAGCCCATGGCACGGGGGGCTAACCTCCCTAGATGTAAAGCCCATGGCACTGTGGCTAACCTCCCTAGATGTGGACGGAAAAAAAAAATTGACGAGAATTTTAAAGCAAGATTGTTGCGGATTGGGGGATAAAGAACCTCGACTAACATCCAAACAAGTTCAAACTGCCCTGCAGTCCGAGGGTACAACAGTGTCAACCCGTACGTATCCGTCGGTGTCTGAATAAAAGGAAATGTATGGTACGATACCCAGGAAGACCCCACTTTCTTACCCGAGACATAAAAAAGCCAGGCTGGAGTTTGCCCAAACTTACCTGAGAAACCGAAAATGTTTTGGAAGAATGTTCTCTGGTCAGATGAGACAAAATAGAAACTTTTTAGAAAAAAGGCATCAACATAGAGTTTACAGGAAAAAAAAGAGGCATTCAAAGAAAAGAACACGCCCCCTACGGCCAAAAAAGGCGAGGTTCCCTGATTTTTTGGGGGTTTTTTTCCCTGCCATTGGCACTGGGACTGTTTTGACCGTGTCCCTTTGGCATTATAAAGTTTTGAAGACTACCAACAACATTTTGCGAAAAATTGTGGGGCCCAAATGTGAAAACCCGGGTCCCCCAGAGTCATGGGTTTTCCAGCAGGACAATGGACCCAAAACCACCCTTCAAAAAGCCCCTAGAAAATGGTTTGAGAGAAAGGACGGGAATTTTTCAAAATGGCAGCAATGAGCCCAACCTGAATCCCATAAAAACCCCCTGTGGGAGATTCACAATGGCCTTTTTGGAGAAGGCGCCCCCCTTAAGGGAAAGTGGTATTTGGAACCCGCGGGGCCCAAAGGGAACCGCAAGCGATGGGGGAAGCCCACGCCAGGGAAGGGAATTCTAAGTAAAACCCCGGGTTTTTCACCAACCCCCGGCCGCAAAGCGGGAGGGAAACTTGCTGGGGCGGGGAACTACCGGGTTTCCGTTTCCACTGGGGGGGCTTCCCTTGGGGGTGGTGGGCCAAAAGGATAAGCGGGGTTAAAAGAATTGGGGAGGTTTGAGGCGTGGTCAGGGACAGCAATAGGCAGGACAGGCGGCAGGGGTTTCCCGGGGTCGGGAAACGGGGAGCGAGACGGCCCGGTCAACGGTAAAAAACCAAACAAGGACAAACGTTTTTCTCTAAAGGGCACAGGGGGCACAAAAAAACCCCCAGAGGACTCCCGGGAAGGGGGAAAGCCAATAAAATGGGGTCATTGCCCGGGGTAAACCAAACCAATTCCCGGGCGCACTGGCCCTTTAAGAGAAAAGGAAACGGCCCGCGCCGGAAGCGCCCTTAGGGACGGGACCCGCGCCCCCCCGGCCGTAAACGGGGCCCCGCCTGGTTTCAGGAGCGGGGTCAGGTAACCCTTTTTTTGAAACCGGCGGGACGAGCGCCCCACAGGCCCGGGAACCGGGGGACCGGCACCCCCAAAATCCCCCCCTGGGGGCCAACGAAACGGGCCCGGGGAGCGAGCGGGAGCCGCGGGGGGGAAAACGGCCCTGCGGCGCCCCCTCTTTACAGTACCCCCCCCCCAGGCCTCCCCCTCTTCCCCAGCCCGGAGGAATCTCAGAACAAGTTAAAAAGGGTTCCAGAATTTTTGGTCCTCCCCGGCTCCCAACCCCCCCTTTCGGGCCCAAACCCCCTTTTCCACTCGAGAGAAAGTACGCCCCCCTGGACACCCCCCAAAAAAAATAACCCAAAGATCTTTTTCACCAAAATTACATTGGAGAAATCCGCCACCCGGGAAAGGGGGGAAAAGCGCCTTACGAAAAAAACCCGGTTTAAGGGACCGGGGGTTTTTAAAGAAGCGAACATAAAAAGGAGTTCGGGGAGCGCATGGGGGGCGGGACCCGAGTTTATAGGACCAACCGGTTTAGCCGCCCTAAGCACCTAAAAGGGGAACCTTACGTAGGGGGGGCCCAAATTTTATAGCTTGGGATTTTAAAACCCTGCCCAAAATTTTGGCCGGGACACCCAAACTTTATCGCCGGGAAAAAAATTTGGGAGGAGGACTCCTTTTTTTAAACCGCCTTTTTTCTTTCAGGGCTTGCCGAACCAACGGACAAAGACTGGGGGGTTCGGGGCCCCAAAAAATCCCAAATGTCGCGGACCCATTGAAATTTTCCGGCAGGGACTTCGACTGAGAGGGCAGTGGGAGAGGGGGGCGGGGGGCGGGCCTAACACAAATATAGAAAAGGGGAAGGCCCTCGCTGCCCGGTCTAACTGGGAATTTTGAAAAAAAATTTTTGCCCATGGGGGGGGGGTTTCAGGCCCAGTCATTCGGGCGCCCCCGAGACAAAGTGGCGCAAGTAGGTCCCCAAGCCCTTTGGTTAACCCTTTTTATTTGGGGGCCCTTATCTGGGGTATGGGCCCGGGGAAAAAAATCTAGCTTAACCTGAAGCAGGGAACAGAGGGCCCGCCAGAATTTTGGAGAAAAAATTGGACTCCCCGGGGCCCAGGACAATCTGCAGAGGCACCCCCGTGAAGGCGAAAAATGTGGTGAAAAAATGGGTTTTAAGGCCAGGGGGCGGGGCCAGGGCAAACCCGGCAGGGGGACAAAAAGACCCATCTTAAAAAAATCTGAAAACTACCCAGATAAACGGTTTACCAGAAAATGGGGGAAGATCTTTTTATAAAATCCTCGCCACATGCGACCGGGGGCTATGGGGAGGGGCCGGGGAAGCGGAGCCCACAGGCCTGGACGGGGTGTTTTGTTAGGGGCCAGGTGGTACGGGCCTCAAAAAATTTCCCCTTAAAACGTCCTTAAAAATTCTGGCCACCCATTAGAACCGGGGAGATAAAGGAAAAGGGGGTTTAAAACGGCCCCGGGGGTTTTCCCCCCCCAAAGAGAAAGGGGCCCCCCTTCGGGAAATTCTGTCTGGGGATTGCGGGACCCCAAATTTTCTTCCCGGGGCAGGACTCCCGGGAAAGGGCCAACAGGGGCAAAAGGGGACAAAACCCCCAAAGGTTTATTAAAATGTGTTTCCGGGGCCTTTCCCTTTCCTCCGCCCCCATCAAAAGCGCGAGACAACCCCTCCCGCCTTCACTTTCTTAAACCCCCGGGGAGGGAAGGGGAAATTTGGGAAAATCGAATGGGGAGAAAAAGAGGGACCATCTAGTTTGGCGTGGTTTGAGTCGCGGGGCCGGGTCGGGAGGTACTTAATTTTTTGTGGCAGAGTAAATACTAAATGGGATGCCGAGCACCCCCCAAAGAAAGATAACGCCATTCCTCCGGGGCTGGGCTTGTTTGGCCCTAAAAACCCCCCGGCCCTCCGATCGTATATTCCCTTTTCCGCCGGTGAGAAATTTTTGGGAAAAGAACCGCATGTAAACCTTTCCCTCCCTCTTGGACCCTTTTGCGTGAAAACCGCCCTAACCCCGACCGATGGGGGCGTCCACTTAAAATGCAAACGGTTTTAAGTGGGGCCCCAGGGCCGGGGACAAAAGGAAAAGGGGAGGAAAGGGGGAACTTCAAAAGAGAATGCCTCCTCGGCTTGGGGTTGGCCATTTCGGGGGTTTAGCGTTTTTTTCTGGGTGAGCGCCCCCAAAGGTGCCACCCGTGGGGAGAATTTGGGGGATAAATTTGGGGCCCGGTAATAATTACAGAATCCCGGGAAGGGCGTTGTATAGCCCAAGACCAACTGGGCAAAGGCCTTTTGGCAGGCAGCAGACATTTTGGCTGGTCCATCAGAAACCCCTTGGGTCCAGATAATAAACCCCCAAAAGAAAGGCAGGCGGGAACTGATAAAAAAATTCACTTTCCCAACTTGGCGAAATAGGCGGTTCCCCCCGGAGGCGCCTCAAAACCCTGGGGACATGAACACGGTGGGTCTCCAAGTCAGAAAGAGTATCCCAAGATGTCGCCCAGAGTACATTTACGACCCCACGTATACAAGAATCCCTGAAGATGTCGTTACGGGGAAATTTCCTGGAAAAAAGGGGGGGGGCCCATTCAAAGGCCGAATGGCATGCCCAAGTATTCGAAGTCCCCTTTCCCGGGGTTTTTAAAGGCCGCTTCCACTCATCGCCCTCCCGGGTATGGGGATGAGTTTTATAGGCTCCCCCTTAAGTCCAATTTGGAAAGTCTCGCCCCCACGTGGGCAAATCAAAAGCTCAGGAATAAAAAGCAGAGATACCTTTTCCCCTTCCCCCCGTGATTTTTTAAAAAGACCCCGATAATCAATGCAGGGTCGCAGGGCCTTTCCTTTCCCTTTCCCCACAAAAAAAAACCCCGCCCCCGGTGAGGGGAAAGGATCCCCCCGATGAACCCCTTTCTGGAGGTTTTTCCGGATATATTCGGAAAAGCTTGAAATCTCGGGGGCGGACAAGGGATAGACTTTTGGGCCCCCCCCGGGGGGGTGGCCCCCCAGGCAAATAGCT
Source organism: Phyllomedusa bahiana (assembly GCA_025379985.1). Classification (NCBI taxonomy): domain Eukaryota; kingdom Metazoa; phylum Chordata; class Amphibia; order Anura; family Hylidae; genus Phyllomedusa; species Phyllomedusa bahiana. Next base: position 71,482 of record JAODAL010017172.1, on the reverse strand, counting down.
CCCATCGGGGGAGCATAAGGTCGAGAAAAGGGGGAAAAGGGTCTTCCCCCTTCTTTCCCCAAAAAAACATCGGTGAAAACCCCCGGGATTCCGGGGGGGCAGGCCGGCCAACGGTTTTTGCGGGGGGCCGTGCGGAGACGGTAACAAACCGGGGGGGGGTTTCCACCAAAAACGGCCAGGCAGTTGGGGCCCCCAGCGAGTGGTTTTACCCACCCCCAATTCCCAGCGGGGGGGGGTTTGGGGTCCCCCCAACCACGGGGGGTCCGAGAAAACGCCGAGGAAAACGTGGCAGAAAATAGAAGGGGATCTTCGCCTTATCAAAACTCCCCCGTGAAGAGACAGTGGCTTGGTGAAGTACTGTATAGTTTTTGCTTAGCAGCTCCCCGCTGAAACCCAGAGATAACCAGGGGTTTTTTTTTCCCAACCCGGACCCCCCGGGAAACGGTACTGCGAAAAACCAAGGGGCGATGAAAAAAGTTTTCCCCGGCCCCAGCCCGAGGGCCCAAGAAGGCGGAGGTCTGGAAGGTGAGACCAGCATCAGTCCTGAGTTTTAACAGGGAGCCCTCATGCGTGGAGAGGGGGAATTTTCCCCCTAGGGGCGCCTCTCCCCGAAACCCTAGGGGGCGAGAGTTTTTCCAGGAAAATTTTTGGGCGTTGGGGGCAATTCCTCCCCGGGAAATGGGTCAGGAAAAATTTCCACAGTAAGGCACAGGTTGCCAGACCGACGTAGGGCCAGGGTTTTTGTTCGAGGGGATGTACCTTTTTCGACCTGGGATGGGCTTTCCCCAAAAGGGAGTGGTGCGGGGGTTTCGTAGGTTTTTTCTGGGAAAACCCGGGGGCCAGGCGAGGAACCGGCTGGACTTCTCCCCCCTCTCGTTCCTGCCGGGGGCCCCTTGCCTCTCCCGGGGAAAAAGCACGCCCCTGGGGGGTACCAACTGAATTAGCCCCAAAAGAGGGCGGGAAATTTTCTTGCGGGCCCCACATCCTTAAATTCCCACTCGGAAAACCCCCCCTTTTTAAAAGGGAGCGCACAAACACCTTTGTTCCGGATAACTCTTAGGCTATGTTTCGGAACCACTCGTATTTTCCCCCGACGAGTCTCCCCGGCCCCAGAAGAGGAGGGCAGTCTCGGGGGGGAAGGGCCCCCGGCCCCAAAAACCGGGGGAACTCCTGGAGGGAAAAGGGCTGCAGAAACCTTTTTCACAGGGGCTTTCCCTCCCACATAGGTGTTTCCCCTGCTAAGGGCCTTTCCCGGGAAAACACCCGCCCGAAAGCCACTTTTGAACGCTCCTTTGGGAACTGGTTTCCCCCTTAAATTTTAATGTGCATTGAGCACTGAGTGATTAAAACCCGGCACGCTTTGGGGTCCCCCTTCAAATTGGGGCGGTAGCGGTAAACGAAAACCCTTTGGACCCACCGTTTTCGGCCGGGGCGACGGGAGGCGGGGGTTGACACAGAATTTAGTTGGCGGTTTGCCAGGATTTGCCGTAACATGGCGGTCAACCCGGCCAACGCAGAGCCTGTTGCCCCAATTTTTAAAGTGACTTGTTGCGCGACTACTGCGGCAAGGTCCGCATCCACCAAAGGGAAAAGCCAAACCCTTTGGGGGGATCCATGGCCGGAAAAATTATGTAAACGGCAGTGGGAAAAGGGATCCGGGTGGCCACCGCAAGCGATGGGGGGAAGCCCAAAGCCAGGGGAAAGGAAAACTAAATAAACCCGGTTTTTTACCAAGCCCGCCCCAAAAACGGGATTTTGGAAATTTCTGCGGGGAGAAAATACCAGGTCGTTACCCACGGCGGGACTTGCTTGCGGTGGGTAGCCAAGGGGTAAAGGGGGTAAAGAAAACGTGAGGCTGAGGCGGGGGTCAGGGAAAAAAGGCAATAGGGCAAGGACAAGGGGGGAGATGTTTCGTGGTCGGAAACAGGGGCGGGGACGGCCCGGTACACGGTAAAGGCAAACCAAAGGAAAAACGCTTTCCCCTAAACGGGACAGGAGGCACTAAAGGAAAAAGGCAGAGGAAGCCCGGGGGGAGCCAAAATATAAAGGGGGGTGACCGGTAACCCCGCCAAATTTCCGGCGACTGGCCCTTTTTTAAAAGAGAGGAGACTGGGGCGCGCAGGGGGGCCTTAAAGGGGCGGGGGGGGCCCCGCCCGGGCCGGGGGAAACGCGCCTGGGTTTAAAGGGCGGGGGCAGGTAAGCTGTTAGGGAACCGGGGGGACGAGCGGGGGCCACGGGCCGGGCCAAGGACCGAAACCGCCACTCGCCTGGGCACAAAGAAACGGGCCGGGGAGCGAGCGGACCGCAGGCCCGGGGAACGGTCTGCGGCCCCCGCTCGTTTCAGCCCCCCTTTACATCTCAGGGACCCGGAGCAGTTTTGGGCCCAAAAAAAGAATGGTCTAAAATTCCCGCAAAAGCCAAATTGTAAGAAACTCATTGATGGTTACCAGAAGCGGTTGTTCGCAGTCATTTTGGCAAAAGGGTTTTGTGCTACCAAGTATTAGGCTGGGGGTGCCAATACTTTTGACCGGCCCATTTTTGGAGTTTTGTGTGAATTTATCATGATTTGATTTTTGTTTCATTCTCTTTTGTGTTTTTGCATTGCAAGCAAAATAAATGAATATATTAATACCAAAGAATTTGTGATTGCAATCATTTTCAGGAAGAAACTGAGTATTATCTGACAGAATTGCAGGGGTGCCAATACTTTTGGCCACCAGTGTATATCACAGAGCTCAGCTCCTCTCCTTTATCATATAACCCTATATATCACAGAGCTCAGCTTCTCTTCTCTATCATATAACCCTATATATCACAGAGCTCAGCTCCTCTCCTCTATCATATAACCCTATATATCACAGAGCTCAGCTCCTCTCCTCTATCATATAACCCTATATATCACAGAGCTCAGCTTCTCTCCTCTATCATATAACCCTATATACACAGAGCTCAGCTTCTCTCCCTCTGTCATAATAACCTTATATATCACAGAGCTCAGCTTCTCTCCTCCATCATATAACCCTATATATCACAGCTCAGCTCCTCTCCTCTATCATATAACCCTATATATCACAGAGCTCAGCTTCTAGCCTCTATCATATAACCCTACATATCACAGAACACAGCTTCTCTCCCTCTCTTACATCCTGCTCTCGGAAAGGGCAGCATATACCACCTGACAGGTTCATTTTAAAACAAACCCAGAAAAAAAACAGTCCATTGTGCAAAAAGCATGTTATAGAGCAGAAGGAGTTGAGCGTATAGTTTTGATAGAAAAGTTTAAGGGCGACATGTATGAACGGGATTTACGTTTGTTTTCTGGCGTATCCTGCGCCTCCCGGCCCGAATCCGCTGTCGGACGCGGGGATACGGTGTTAGGCGCAGCGTTAGCCACTTTCGGCTGCGCCTCACATGAAGGGGCGTGCAATTGGCGCGGTTTTAGGCGCGTGTAGGCGTTCTGGGGCAGGGACGCCGCCGCGCTCGAAAACTCCGAGGATGTATGATCGCGAGTCAGAAAGTGCGGCGCAATGCAGCGTCGCCAGTTCGACAGGCAGACCTGTTGATTCTGGCAAGTGCTTGGAAGCAAAAGAAATCTCGCGCTCACGCGTGCGCATGAGATATGAAATTCAAAAAATCACCTTTTTTTAAAACATTCTCGAAAAAGAGCTCAAAAAAAAAAAAATTCACTTTCCAAAAATCTATAACGCGCAATCAGAATTAGGAATGGAAATTCCGGAAATACAGTAATTCAAATTCTGAACTATTCTCATTGTCGCATAAACCACCAACAAATAGACGACAGTGATCCTTAAAAACCCTTGTGAACTATTGACCAATCAAATCAAAGGCGGACGTTCAAAATACTAAAAGGCGAAAAAAGCTGATTGGTTAAGCGCGGGGCCCTTGGCTAGCTCAGCCAATCAGAATAGAGCGACAGAGCCCATAAAACCTATTTGGGGAAGAATTGCCAATCAATTCCAAGGCGGGACAGTTCAAAATACAGTAAAAAATGCAGAAAAGAGCTGATTGGTTGAGCTAGCGGGGGCTTGGCTAGCTCAGCCAATCAGAATAGGAGTGACAGAGACCCATTAAAACCTATGGAGAAGAATTGACCAATCAAAATCAAAGGCGGGACAGTTCAAAATAAGTAAAAAGGCAGAAAAGAGCTGATTGGTTGAGCTAGCGAGGGCTTGGCAATCCTGGCCAATCAGAATAGGAGCGACAGGGACCCATTATAACCTATGGAGAAATATTGACCAATCAAAATCAAAGGCGGACCAGTTCAAAATACAGTAAAAAAGACAGAAAAGGGCTGATTGGTTGAACTAACGGGGGCTTGGCTATTCCGGCCAATCCAAGCGCGAGCTACTTGTCCCATTGTAGTCTATGGAGAGATCGAGGCAATGAAATCTCGGCTCTCAGCGCCGTGCGGCATGGAGTATGATAAAAAAAAAATTATTTTATTAAGTGTAAAATATTCTCTGAAAAAAGCTGAAACCTTCTATAAACCATAAATCAATTCAATCCCGAACAACGCGTTTGTCGCCGAGACGGCGCTACATCAGGAAATTGGGTTATAGAGAATTCCCGGGAAATACAGTAATTCAAATTGTTTAAAGCTCTTCTCAATTGGTCGGCAGAACCACCAAATCAAAAATAGGAGCGACAGGGCCCATTCTAACCTAGGGAGGAGTATTGACCAATCAGAATAGGAGCGACAGGGACCCATTATAACCCTATGGAGAAATATTGACCAATCAAATGAAAGGCGGGACAGTTCAAAATACAGTAAAAAGGCAGAAAAGAGCTGATTGGTTGAGCTAGCGGGGGCTTGGCAATCCTGGCCAATCAGAAAGGAGCCACAGGGACCCATAATAACCTAGGGAAAATATTGACCAATCAAAATCAAAGGCGGGACAGTTCAAAATACAGTAAAAAGACAGAAAAGGGCTGATTGGTTGAACTAGCGGGGGCTTGGCTATTCCGGCCAATCCAAGCGCGAGCTACTTCTCCCATTGTAGTCTATGGAGAGATCGAGGCAATGAAATCTCGGCTCTCAGCGCCGTGCGGCATGGAGTATGATAAAAAAAATTATTTTTATTAAGTGTAAAATATTCTCTGAAAAAGAGCTGAAACCTTCTATAAACATAAATCAATTCAATCCCGAACAACGCGTGTGTCGCCGAGACCGGCGCTACATCAGGAATTGGGTTATAGAGAATTGCCGGGAAATACAGTAATTTAAATTGTTTAAGCTCTTCTCATTGGTCAGCAGAAACCAGCCAATCAGAATAGGAGCGACAGTGACCCATTCTAAACCTATGGAGGAGTATTGACCAATTCAGAATAGGAGCGACAGGGACCCATTAAAACCCCTATGGAGAAATATTGACAATCATATTCAAAGGCGGGACAGTTCAAAATACAGTAAAAAACGCAGAAAAGAGCTGATTGGTTGAGCTAGCGGGGGCTTGGCTATCCCGGCCAATCACGGCACAAGCTACTTTCTCATAGAGTTCTATGGGAAAAGAAATGCAGAGCGAGCTCTGTTTGTGATTGGCTAAGTTAAAAGAGGCGTGGTTATTTGGAACAATGGGAGAGCGAGCGATGCTCCTATGGGTTTTCTAATGTAATCTGGAATAAAACTGTACATGGCCGAAATCAAATGATAAGACTCCCGAAGTTGAAACGATGGGGTATTATAAATGATCAAAAATATGGGGTAAAGAAAAAAAAAATATTAATTCAATAAAATCATGTTCATTTCCTTATTTTCGTTAGCCAAGGATCAATAGTATGGGTGAAACTAAAATAAAGAAATAAAAATTATTTTATGTAATTAATATTTTTTTTTCTTTACCCCCATATTATCATTCTTTTTATATACACATCGGTACAACTTCTGGAGTCTTATCATTTGATTTCGGGCCCTGTACAGTTTTTATTCCAGATTGCATTAGAAAACCCATAAGAGCGTCGCTCGCTCTCCCATTGGTCCAAATAACCGCGCCCTTTTAACTTAGCCAATCACAAACAGAGCTCGCTCTGCATTTCTTTTCCCCATAGAACTCTATGAGAAATAGCTCGCGCTCTGAATTTGGGCCGGATAGCCAATCCCCTGCTAGCTCAACCAATCAGCTGTTTTTTCTGCATTTTTACTGTATTTTGGAACTGTCCCGCCTTTTAATATGATTGGTCAATACTCCTCCATAGTTTTGAATGGGCCACTGCCCCTCCCATTCTGATTGGCTGGTTTCTGCCGACCAATGAGAAGAGCTTAAACAATTTGAATTACTGTATTTCCCGGCAATTCTCTATAACCCAATTCCTGATGTAGAACCGGTCTCGGCGACAAACGCGCTGTTCGGGATTGAATTGATTTATGTTTATAGAAGGTTTCAGCTCTTTTTCAGATGTTTTACACTTAATAAAAATGATATTTTTAAAACATACCCATCCATTCATTGCCCCGATCTCTCCATAGACTACAATGGGAGAAGTAGCTCGCGCTCTGATTGGCCAGGATTGCCAAGCCCCCGCTAGCTCAACCAATCAGCTCTTTTCTGCTTTTTTACTGTATTTTGAACTGTCCCGCCTTTGATTTCGATTGGTCAATAGTTCTCCATAGGTTTTAATGGGTCCCTGTCGCTCCTATTCTGATTGGCTGGTTTATGCCGACCAATGAGAAGAGCTTACAGAATTTGAATTACTGTATTTCCCGGAAATTTTCAATATCCAAATTCCCGTTTTTGCGCCATTCTTGATTTTTTGAAAGTAATTTTATTTATGTATTTTTTTAGTAGGTTTGAGCTCTTTTTAAGAGAATTTTTGACGCCTTTTATAAAGGCGATTTTTGATTCATACTCCCTGCCGCACGGACATTTTTTAATGATTTCTCGCTGATTTCCAGCCTGTCTCGAATCGGAATACATGTTAGTCGCAGTCGCGCAGTGCGTCTAAGTCCCCGCACTGCGCCCTACACACTGGCGAGGCGCGGTGGACTTTTCACCGCATGTATGATCGCACTACCTCGGGCGGCGAATCTTAGGCGCAGCCCGGCACTGCTCCTAAGTCCCGCACTGCGCCTCACACACTGGCAAGGAGCGGCGGATTTTACACCGCATGTATGAGCGCACCTTGGCACCGACATACATGAGGTGCAAATTTCGCCGGAAAACTAGCGGAAACATGGCGAGAATCATACATGTCACCCTAAATCTTTATTTAAAATTTCTAGTTCAAACTCTCATTTTTTTCATTTAAATCTTTGCCTATTGTGTGCTTGAGTCCAGTGGGTGGTCCTAGTCAGTGGTTTACACCAGGGCCATCTTACTCATTGGCACAGTAGGCAGTTGCCCGGGGACCCCACAAGAATAGGGTCCACAAGTAGTGAAGATATGTCCAAGAATCCAGAGCACATGTCCTAGATCTCTGTATAACAGCTGCTTATTTAACAGTTTGTGTGTTTTTATGACATGCAAACAGTTAACAATCATGGTGGAGCAGGGAGCCATCGACTCCCTGCCCTGCCATTTGGTCTTGGAGGCTGTAGGCTGCCTACAAGACGTCCACTGGGTGTCCCGATTCAGGTGACATGATGATATGGGTGGGCTTGATGGCGGTTAGAGGCATGACCTCATGTGTCATGTTTGATTGTGGCTAGAGGCATGGCCTGGTATAATGCAATATATTTGGGCAGGGGCCATTGCCTGAATCATTCAATAAGAAATAAAACTTAGTAATTACTAAATTGGGATTTCTTCATTTAGACCTGTATTTAGTTCCTGTATTGATTCAGAGCCTAAGGCTATGTCTCGCCTGCAGTGGACAAAAAACGACCTGAAAACTAAATAATATAAAACGTTCATGAAACTCAGTTTTCTGTCCACTGCCTGTCAAAAGCAGCTGAAAAAACAGAAGTTTATTTTTGGTTTGTGGTGCTTTTTTTGCTTTTTTTTTCTACGCGTGATTTTGCTTGTCTTCAAGTCTGTCTTTTAATATATGCATAAATTAAGCCATTGGATGTAACTCCCCCTTACAAAAGGGGATGTAAAGCACATTACTGCATTTATATGTCATCTTGTAGTCGTTTTACGGATTTTGGCTCTTATAAAATGATCTCCCTTTTGCAACCAAAAAGACAATTTTTTTTACGGATTTTGGCCCTAAAGTAAATTTTTTAATGGATTTTGGTGCTAAAATCCTTACTGTTAAGGATTTTGGCGCTAATAAAGTTATCTCGCTTTTGTCACTAAAAATACATTCCTTTTATGAATTTTGGCACTACAATACTTTTTTGTAAGAATCTTTCCGCTAATAAAGTTATCTCGCTTTTGTTGCTAAAAATACATTTATTGTCGCTAAAATAAGTTATTTTACATATTTTAGCGCTAAAATCCATGTTTTTACGTATTTTGGCGGGACTGATGTTATATCACTTTTACTGCTAAAAAGCCGTCTTTTTATGGATTTTAGCGCTAATAAATTTATCTCAAAATCTGTAAAAAAAAACAAAACAGATTTTTAGCAACAAAAGCGAGATAACTTTATTAGCGCCAAAATCCGTAAAAATACGGATTTTAGTGCCAAAATCCACAAAAAGCGTATTTTAGTCGACAAAAGTGACATAAATTTATTAGTGTCAAAATTCATAAAAAAAAAGTATTTTAGCGGCAAAAACCGTAAAAAATAAGTATTTTTAGCGACAATAGCGAGATAACTTTAATAGTGTCAAAATCTGTAAAAAAGTACTGTATTTTAGTGTCAAAATCCGTAAAAAAAATATTGTTAGCGTCAGAAGTGAGATAACTTTATTAGCGCAAGAATTTGTTAAGAAAAGGATTTTAGCACCAAAATCTGTAAAAAAACGGATTCTAGCGCAAAAATCCGTCAAAAAACCATTTTGTTAGCGTCAGAAGTGAGATAACTTTATTAGCGCAAGAATTTGTTAAGAAAAGGATTTTAGCACCAAAATCTGTAAAAAAAACGGATTCTAGCGCAAAAATCCGTAAAAAACTTATTTTTAGCTAAAAATCATGAATGCGCAAAAATCGTTAGCAGCCAAAGCATGATCATTTTATTATGAACGGTACGAACAAGGACACATCAGACACTTGTATGCAGATTTGATAAGATATAACCTTTATTAACACCCACTATAGGGGGGACGTGGGTCTTCTGGGTGGGTTTTAATTGAAAAATCGCAGCAAAAACGCAGTGAAAACGCGCCAAAAAATGTCTGCCGCTTTACATAGACTCCTGTAGTAAATTTTGTGCCCGGCTCTGGCGTTACAACATGTTGCAAAAGATGACCAATAATAAAAACGAGCAGAAAAAAGAAACTCAGTGGAGACAGCAGGAGGTTTATACATTAGAGTCTATGGGAGATGTTTTCAGTCGTGTTTTCAGTGTTTTTAGAAAACGAAAAACGCTGAAAAAACTGACCTTTTTCTTTGCAGTGTAGACATAGCCTTAAGGGTGCGTTCCCACTGCACAGGACAAATACCGTCCGGTTTGTCCTGTTTTGCGGCCATCCCCCTTCACATTGAGATGCACAGATTCCATCCGAAAACCGGACGGAAGATTGTCTATCACAATGTTTTGCGGTGAAACCGCCCGACGGAAAACCTGTGCAGTGGGGACTGCTGCACGGGTTTTCCATAGGAGCCCATTGTGCTCATCTTCGGCCGGTTTTTCAGGCGGTCTGCAAAACGCAAACCGGCTGAAGAACTGCCCACAAACCCGTGCAGTGGGGACATGCCCTAAGTCTACTAAAAGATTTACTGCTGCGTCAGTCAGACTCCATTTATACATATCAGACTGCTGCGCTATGGTGAGTTATTATAAAGGCTCCTCACACTGAAAAAATCCTAAGCTGCTCTTATGTCTGTGACTTGGAGAGAAAACAGTTGTCACAAGAAATTTTCCTTTTGAAATCTATTTTCAACTCCTCTGCCATTCTCGTTATTCAGGTAAATTGTATTGTTTCCTTCAAACACAAAGGCAGTGAAAGGAGATCCACAGTGTACACACCACTAAAATCACAGTCATATCTCAACTTTCTTTACAACTGTGATGCACAAGAAATGGGATAGTGGAGTAAAATGTAGTCACTCCTGACCTGTTAGAGAAACCACAAAGCCATGCAAAACTAGAATAACACGGCACGGCACATGGGAGGTCTGTCATTGCTCCAATGCAACAAAAATGAAATGACTTTGCAGAAAACCTTCATTCAAAAACTGGACTAGTTTTTTTTTCTCTAGCTCTTATGCTTCTGTCAGTGGTTCAAGTTTATCACCAAACTCTAAGGGCTAGTTCACACGGCTTATTGCCGACGTAATTGCGGGGACGGATTTCGCACGAAATTACGCCGGCTGCTGTGCAGCGGGGGGGCGGAGGGGGACGGCAGCTCGCCGGCCCCATAGACATTAATTATTAACGGCGCATACACGCCGTAAATAATTGACATGTCACTTTCGTATTCGCCGAGCGGGGAGAGGAGACGGAATCCATAGTTCTCTATGAGAACTGTGGATTACCGTAATGACAGAGACGGATTTCAGCCGTAATGCAGCGCAAATACAGCGCGCAGTACGGCTGAAATTAGTGGACAAATCAGCCATGTGAACGAGCCCTAAGGGAGACATGTATGCACCTGGCGCCGACTCGCCAGTTCTACCTCTATTTTTTAATAAAGTATGATCCATGAAAGTATGAAAGTGACTCACAGCACTTTATAAATGTGCCCCGTTCTACGCCAAAAATAGTCTCAGCCATGCCACTTTGAAACTTTGCCGCATTGTACGACTCTGGTGCGACATAGCTCCATCTTTGGCATATGCAAAAGTGTTGTGTCTTGCACCAATTGCGCTAAGTTTTGGCTTACAATGGTTCATACATTAATAGAACAGGACTATGACCATTTATTTGGCTAAAAGCAGACCTAAAAAATGGCGCAGTCCCATTCATACATGTCGCCCTAAAAGTAGTCTGACCCTGTAGTCATAAAGTACTCATCTTCCTCTGCTGCCTTTTCTTCCTAACATGGTAGGAGCCGAGGCACAGAGAGTTACAAAATGAGACATGCACATGCCTGTAGGACAGGTGAGGGAAATGTTTCTCTTAAAGGGCCATTTGGATATTTATAACATTATTTGCGGGTCATACAAAATTGTGAACTTAAAGAACTGCCTACTATATTTGGTCTTCCCTAATGGGATGCTTGGAGTTTACTTGCAACTTTTTCCTCGTGCTCTGATGTTCAGATACAATAGCATATCGGAGTAGAAATGGCATGGATTAGAGTTGGCCTTGAAGTCCTGAGTGCCTCCCCCCCGAGTTGAGATGCAATGTGCCCGAGTCTCTGTTACCCCCCTACTATACTCTCTATCCCCCGATTTGTAGTAGCATATTGGAGCAGAAATAGCATGGACTAGAGCTGTTACTGAGGAGCTCAATGTTCTAGAGTTAGCGAAGTGCAAGAAGCTTTGGAGATCAGCACATGAGTAACAGACAGGGTGGTGTCTGGGCTTTTAACAAATTGCAACTATATACAAGGACATGGTTTTCTACTCTCTCTGAACAACAGTCAATAATATCTTCCACCCCTCATGGCTACTGCAACTCTGAGGGGCACACTTCTCTATCTCCTGTCACCTCTGCTCTCACTGACTCTCCACCAACAACTCTATCACCAACTGCAGCGTCACCCGCTGCACAAGCTTGCACTCCTTCTCCTCAGCCAAGCTCCACCCCTCGAGCTTGCTGATTGACTTCGCAGCTCCTCCTGACTCAAAGCACACTACATACACAGGCCCAAACTGCCTGCCTGAACTATTAACTGGTCCTTTGCCATAACCAGGCCAGCCTATTCTCTGGTTTCCCATGGCAACCCACTACTGTTAACAACCGAACACAAGTATTACCCTTTGCATTTTCGCCACCTTAAAATAAAGCCATCCCTGGCTTCCGTACCATACACTAACACTCACACCTGTTTTGCAGGGAAATAAAACATTTTATATACTTGTGATCTTCGTGCATATAACAATAACATTAAACTTTCCAGTGCCTTTCTAGGATAAGGTTTCAGCGTCCATTAACACAAGAGTCCTTGATCTCCCTTAACATGTCAACATAAACAAGAATATTCTCTGGTACAGTACACACTGGGACACTCAGGCTGCTCAGTCTCATGTACTGATCCGGCTGGGCCTGCAGCTGCTGCAAAACTGTTTTCCAACCATTTTTCTGCCAACAGCATAAATTTGTAGAGCTCACACGTGCTGCTCCCTGCTCTCCTCACAGTGTCTCTCTCTAGTACCACCTTCTCTTCCTGTGCTACGTGCTGTATCAAGGTGCCTACCAGGGGTGGGGCTTCTCCCCCTCTTTGCACCATTGTCTATCTGCCCCCTCTGACCTCACCTCGTCGGAAACATTCTGCGCATACTTTCTCTTGGTCACCCCTCTCTTCCACTCCACCATTTTGCTACCACAGTTCCTGGCCTCCCCATACGCTTGTTGCTCTGATCTGTCACTCTGGCTGACTGTGCCTGTTGAATATTTTCACCAGGGCACTTACCATCCACCAGCTTCCGGTCCACACGCTCCTTCAACCCCATTTCGCAGGTCACCCACTACATCACTTCAGGGTCTCAAACAGCAGTTTTTAATGCTTACAAATCTGCCGTCCCGTGCACACTTTGCTCCAGTCCCACAACACTTTAGATGGTGGCATGCCTGGGGGTGGGAAGATACCCTTTCCCACCATGCATGTATGTCTCTTTGTTCTCTTGTACTTCAATCCTGCCAACTACGCCAATTTGTAACAGAGTGGTGTAATGTCGGCACCCCAACTGTGTTCGCCCATTGCCTGTGGCAACCACCCTTAAGAGTTCTTTTGAATTGTGGGGAGAGGTGCAGTGTTTGAGACATGTGATGCACTCGTGATAATCAATTGACACAACAACTGTTCTGGGAGTGATGAGGCTTTTACTCTCGTCCTTAGTGGCTGTTGAAATACATACAGTGCGCTTTTGTCCCAGCACACACGGAGCTAATGAGGGGGTCCTCCTCTTGCCCACCTCACTGCTCTACCTGATCATTCTCAGTGGCTGCCTCCACTATGACTGAGATCTCATGCTGAACTTCTCTTGGCTCTCCAGATCAATGCCTTTCCTCTGAATACTCACTGACTCTAGTGTGGGGCCTTCACCCTGTCTTCTCCCGGATTTTCTCTGCTCTTAACAAAACTATATACAAGGACATTGCTTTCTATTCTCTCCGAATGACAGCCAATAATATCTTCCACCCATCATGGCTACTGCAACTGTGAGGGGCGCACTTCTCTCGCTCCAGTCACTGTCTCCTCTCCTCTGACTGACTCTCAACTGACAACTCAAATTTTTACCATCTGCAATGCTAATATTGAGGTTTTTTTTGGTAATTTTGTGTCCCCTCTGCACAAGCTGGCTACCCTTCTCCTCAGCCAAGCTCCACCCCTCGAGCTTGCTGATTGACTTCCCAGCTCCTCCTGACTCAAAGCACACTACATACACAGGCCCAAACTGCCTGCCTGAACTATTAACTTTTGCATTACCATAACTAATCCACCCTACTCCCTGGTTTCCCATGGCAACCCACTACTGTTAACAACCCAGCACAAGTATAATTCCCTTACACATGTGCAGTAGCACAATGGGAAGGAACAGCTTGCGTGAGATCTGCTGCTGCGCATGCGCTGTTTTCTGAAGTTCCTGGCACCTGTTTTCTGACTCACAGAGATCCCACAGGGCCAGACCAAGTGATATTGAGACCCATATAAGGCCCACAGGCTGAATGTTCCCCACTCCTCCTGTAGGATGAGACTACTTAGGAATTTTTTGTAGAATATTACCATAATTGAACTTGGCTCTCTATAGGAGCCATAGATACAAAATGGTAGATTTGTACTCGAGACTATTGGTAAAGTGGCTTATTATTTTATTGTAAACACAATGACGCAATACAAAGTTGGTTGCAAATGTCTACATACACGTTAATGAAAATGTCTGATTTACAAAAACATTATCATTATATTTTGAGTGCATAGGTATGCCACTGATTTAGGACCTTTTTTAGCTTAAAATGCGGGATGGATACACAGAGCATTTGTCTCTGAAGGAACCAGCGTATCCATACATTACAACGATGGCCCATTCCTTTTGACAGTCACCATGTGTTCCATATTTTTTCTTGTAACGACAATGCAGGAGACTTATACCCTTCCTCCGGGGTACCACCACTCAGATCACAGGTGATCGACGAGGTGTTCAGCAGCAGAGCACTTGGTAATCAGCTCATTTTTGGGGAATTTTTCTAATAAAAAGAGAGATATGGACAACCATGTTGAAGTTACAGCATATATTTACTTTTTAAATATAGTAAATGAGATGAAGGACAGAAAAATAAAAGAAATTCAATCTGCATATATAATGTGCAGTTTGTATTTCATATTTGGCTGTATGCGACAGGTAATGGCTGATTATTATGCCCTGGACCTGTCAAAAGTGGTGGAGACAGCTCCGGTCCTGGCCTTCTAATCCTTTAGATGCTGTGGCAATAGTGGCTGCAGCATCCAAAAGAGTGAGGAATAGTGCTGGGCTGTTACGTAGAACATAAAATTCCTCCTCTCCTCTCGATGTTGAATAAAAATAATGATAGTTCCATTTTACAAATAAAAAAAGTTACACATAATTGACATCGCCACTTCCGTCAAAGTCCGATCTATGAAAGTTCTCAAATTCACAATGCTAATATTGAAGTTTTTTTGGTAATTTCGTGTCCCCAAAAATTCCTAAAATGTTATCAATAAAAACTACAGCCTCTATAGATAGAAAAACAAAAAAGTTATTGGTTACAGAATATTTAAAAAAATAGAAAACATTTTTATTTTTTAAAGTACTAAAAATAAAAACTCTCTGAATTTGGTGTCACTGGAATCATAGTGGCCTGCTTAAAACAGATAAAAAAGTTACACATAATTGATGTCACCACATCCGTCAAAGTCCTATCTATAAAAATTCCCAAATTCCCAAGGCAAATATTGAGGTTTTTTTTGGTAATTTCTTGTCCCCAAAAAATCCTAAACTGGTATCAATAAAAACTACAGCCTCTATAGATGGAAAACCACAAAGTTATTGGTTGCAGAATATTTTAAAAAATAGAAAACATTTTTATTTTTTAAAAGTACTAAACAAAATAAAAACTCTCCGAATTTGGTGTCACTGGAATCGTAGTGACCTGCTTAAAACAGATAGTACATCATTTAATACCAAATAATGAATGCCATAATAAGGGAATCCTGCAAAATGGTGCAGTTTTTTTTTTTTTCGTGTACAACCCGACAGTGAGTTTTTTTGGGCGGTTTGCCAGTATATTATATGATACGGTCAATGGTATCATTAAAAAGGACATCTTGTCCCACCAAAAATATGAAGGTGGAAAAATGAAAATGTTATGCTCTTGAAGGGCGGGGAAGAAAAATCGTTACAGCCTTAAGAGGTCAAAAAGGGGCAATTAAGCAGCCACAATATACTGAGATATGGCTGAATACTATATTTACAAATTTTTTTATATTATGCAGTAATATGTTTGTTAGCTTGATGCCATTGTGAATGTTGTTGTCTCTCTTTAATTTCTTTATCTTGTTATGATATATTTTAGGCCTGGTTCACATCTGCATTGGAGGTTCCATTCGGAACCTCCATCACAGCAAAGGTGAAAATGAACACCTAGGGGGACAGGTGGGAAAACTGTCTCGATCTAAGACTTTCTTTGTTGCCCATAGCAACCAATCAGAGTGCCCGTTTTATGGAAGTCGTTCTAGGCTCCTTGATTACCATTTGTATTATTTGTCTCTTAAATTTGTCATCAATTTTCTTCTTGAATATCCAAAATCCCCAAACTTTGGGCCTCATTGTCCAGGTCTAAGACTTTCATTGTTGCCCGTAGCAACCAGAGTGCCCATTTTGTTCTTTCAGAGCACTAGATGAAATGTAAGGGTAACTCTGATTGGTTGCTATGGACACAAAGAAAGTCTTAGACCAAGACAGTTTTCATACATGTGGCCCCTAGAGTTACGCTTCATAATGGAAACTCATGACTATGATGGGTCTGTCAGGTTTATGTTGTGGTATCCGTTGTTCAGACAGTTAAAAATAGCGCTGGTTGCTGCAATATTTTTTCTGTTATCCCTAACAGAACATGCAATGAAGGTTCTGAACTGAACCTCCACCGCATATGTGAACCAAGCCTAAAGTGCCATTAATTTTTAAGGCACGGCGCATCTGAGTAATGGGGTTGAATACATAAGACGAAAACAAGTACAAAAAACATTGACTAAAAGGGTGACAAACATGTACAGAGTCAAAGAAGACCCCGTACCCAAGAGATCTTAGTATTTAGAATGGAATGTTAGGATAGAGGTTGCACGTATGGTGGTACAGTGGCAGCAGGGTACTTGTAGATTGTAGTCTATAAGAAAACAGTTTTCAGCTGAAGGTTTCAAAGGTGGAAGAGAATGGTATGAAGTGGAGCCGTGCATCCCCCATTCTCCGGAACTCACTACCCCACCCAGTTTGGAGACAATAGAGGAGATAAGAGAAGGTCACTCACTGGGGAAATATCATCAAGAGAACCAAAAATGCAGTGAAACAAGTACAAAATAAACACTTACCTTGAGAGGTTATGCAACTGGAGACACAATTCTCAAACAGGTGGTAGAAGAAGGGTTCAATTAGAGTTAATGTCTTCTTAACATGCTTAAGCATAGCCGGGGGTTTTCATAAAGAATGGAAGAATCGAAAAAACCCCCCTCAAACAAATTGACATTCATGTTTCAGCGCTTTCCTGTAAAAAGGATTGTATGATGCAGCCTCAGCTGGAGGTAGAAACCCACTTTATCTGCATAGTTAACCCAATAACATAATTTCAGTACTATATTACAGATGAAAGACCTTCAGCACTGGACCTCTGTATGTTTTTCCAGGGCTGTGGAGAAAGAGGGGGTGCCAAATTTTTGCGGGGGGAGTCGTCATAAAATGGATTGCCCAACTCCCAAAATAATAAAAAAAGTTGGCCCCAGTTATTTTTAAATGCAGTGCAAAGAGAAGAGGAAGGGGCTTGGCCAGTGCTACGCTCCCTATCTTCACCCCTTTAACACAAAAGGGAGTGTAATTGAGAATGGGCGGGCAAAGCGCGCCGCAGGGGAAAAGATTCTGCCCCCCAGGGCAAACAGATTTCAGCAAAAATTTTTCACCGTTTTCAAAAAATAAAAAGAGTTCAACCATTCTCGAAACTGACTGGGGCGGGCAATTCCTTTATCCCCGAAATTGTTAGAGATGTTGCCCCTGTGGTCACCCCTTTCCCCCCAACCAAGTTATTTTTAAAAAGAGGCCTTTCTGGGGCTGGAAAATTTAATAGACAGATGGGGTTTATGTATAGGATTTTGAGGGAGGCAATACTTTTTCTCAGAACAAATTCAAGACCCACAAAGGTTTCCTGCAGTTTTTTTGCATATTTACAATTTTTTTTTGGGGTTTCTAAAGTCGTATCCAATTATATTTTACACTGAAAAGAAAAAAGGGAAACAAGGGTTTTTGAACTTGTGATTTTCGGGCTCCATCCCTCACCACCACTACGCTTTTACATGAGGGCTAATTTTAATTTTAATATACAGTCATCTTACCTATCTTATAAAAAAATTTTGATTGCAAGTTTTTAGCATCTGCTTAGGTCGCGATTTTTTTGCAGTAACTGCATTGTTACTATTTTGTCCAAAAAAATCAAAATTTTTATTTTATTTTTTGGGGTTAGTATTTGAAAAAATCCCCTTTTGGGTTTTTTCAATACTGCCTGAATCCTTCTGGGAATCATAAAAAAATACAGCCCAAAAATATAAGGGCCAACCTACCCTGGGATACAAAAGCTAGGTTTTCCCAAAAAATCTACAAGCAAAAACAGACCTCCTATAACATCATTTGCCTAATTAAAAAACATAATCTTATTTAAAAATCAATTAAAAAACCTACAACTTTCCCTACTAAGACCCTCCTACAACTACAAAAAATCCCTCCCCTAACCAAGACAACCGTGGGGGTATTACCCGAAAAGGGCCCCTACCCAACCGTCCCTTACGACACCCCCTTTTAAAAAAAATTTTCCCTTTTTTCTATCCTACTGTGCGTGAAAATAAAGGCTCAATGATATTTTGTCCATCTACCAAGGGGTTGATGTTTCAACCCCTTTTCCACTTAGAAAAAAACGGAAATATCTCCCACTGGGAATACATTGTATCCCCTACTGTGGATTTATCACAAATATCATTGACCCTTTATTTTCACGCACAGTAGGAAAAAATGGGATTAATGGGGACTTCGTAAGGGACATTTTCCGGGGGAGGGACCCCTTTATCGGGGGCGAATACCCTTTACGTTTGTCCTTGGGGTTTTAGGAAGGGTTTTTTGTATTTGTATGGGGGGTCTTTAGTAGGGTAAGTGTATTTTTTATTGATGTTTTAAAAAAATTTATGTCTTTTTTATCTAGCTGTATTTTTGATGCCCCTAAGGGGAGGTCTGTTTTGCTAAATCCTTCGGGTTCTGAATCAGATTCAAGAAGTCTTTGACCAAAATTTTCCTTCCAAGGGCCCCCTTTCTTCTGCACATTTCCGTTTTTGGTGAAAAATTGGACTTGGATACAAATATTGTTTTTTTTCAATCTACCCACAAGTGTTTCAAAGTCAAAAACTTGTTCCCCTTTTTTGCTTGTCAGTGTCTGTTTTCTACCCTAAAAGCTTGATTATTTTTTAAATCTAAGGTGATAATATGGTTTTGTTACCGTTACTTCAGTAAAGTTATCACTTAAACATACCCATGTATAGGGAGTCGGGAGTCGGATTCAGGGTCAGAGTGGGAGTCGGAGTCGGAGGTTTGGGAAATTTGAGGAGTCAAGGGGGGGCTTTGGCTTCCGATTCACAGTCTTTTTGCCAAATAAAGTGGGTTTCACCGGGCCCTGCAATACAGCCCCCATTTAAAAAAAAAACACAAAATTTACAAAGATTTAATTTGAGGAGGTTTTCCTTCCATTCCTAAAATTTCCCCTGATGATACTAAACTGATCAAGCCCCCAGGGCTTTTTAAAGAAGACCTTAGAGCCGCTAACACTGTTTTTTTTCCTACCAAGCTGTTTGAGAGTTGTGTCTCTGTATAACCTCCCAAGGTGAGTGCTTACTTTGTACTTGTTTCACCACGTTTTTGGTTCTCTTGATGATACAGCACTAGAGAGTGACCCTTTTCCATCCCCCCACTTTTGTCTATTTTTGGAAATTTTGTTTGAGGGGGAAAACGGGGAAAATTTGGGTTCTCTAATTTTATATTTTATTTGGGCCCCCTTTGGGGATAGGTGCACACAAAACATTTAGGGGTAGCATTTCTCCTTGTGGTGACCACAAAAAGGGACATTTTTAGGCAAATGTCCACACAAAAAATTTAAGTGGGAAATCCAACTCGGATTTTGACTTAAAAACGGGAAAAGGAAAACCACCCCCCCATTGCCCTCAATGGGAAAATATCCCCTTTTTGGTAGTTCAAAACAACATGTATTTTTCGGTGGTTTTTTTTTTTGCTGTAAAAAAAATCAGAACATGTTCATTCTTTGGTTGGGAAACGCGTGGAAATTTACTATTGATGTCAATAGGAATGGGCAAAAAAACCTCATGTAAAACGCACCCAAAACATTTGTTTGTGTTTTTTTGTTTATTAATCTTCATTAATTTTCCAAAAATTCAAGCATACATAACTATGGAAATGTTCCAAGGAAAGTGTATAGAAGATGTTTTTTATACAATATAAAAAGAAAGTACATAGTATATGGCACTTTTCTAATATTAGTAACCAATCAGTTACGGGAAAAAAAACCATTATATAAGCAAGATGAGGAGACGTGGACAAAAACACATTGGGTTTCTTAACGTTAAAAAAAGGAATCCCCCGGTTGCATATAACAGGTTAGAAGCAATTGAAACTGAGCCCCAAAAATTTCATGTTGGGAAATGGGAAAAAAGTATCCCGGGGTTTTTCCAAAATACATAAAAGGGCTTCAAATCTATTTTTTAAAAGGGGGCTTAAAGTATTGTAGGGGGGGTTTTAAAAAATTAACCCCTTGTCCAAAACCAAAAGAAAAAAATTTACTCGTTTCTGACTGTAACCCATGAAAAAAAAAATTTAAACCCAAAAACCAAAAGGCAGAAAACACTTTAAATACTATTTGGAAACGGCTTCCCTAAGAAAAAAAAAGGATGCAAATTTAAACCAAAACCCAAAAGAAAAATGCTCCCCCTTTTTTCATGCCATTTTTCTATCCCCCAGCCCTTTCCCATAAGCCTTGTGATATGCAAGGGCTTAGTAAGGGCAAAAAGGAATCTAAAAAACTCTCCCAAAACCTTAACTGGTGCTCCCCCAAAGGAAAAGTTTCCCCTTTCTCACCCATTCATTGCCTCCCACCTCACCAAGCCATTCACTCTGTTTTTACACTGTTTAGGGGAAAAAATACCCTTAAATGGTGTATGTAAAGGGTTTAAAAACGGGTTTGGGGCTAATTTTCCCTTTTGGGCTTTTTAAAAAGATTCGGTGAATCAAAGCAAAATTTGGGGATTTGTTACATCCAAAAAGGGGGGCCCCTGAGCTCCCCAAAACCCTTTTCCCCATGATCCTTGTGATATGAAAGATGCTTAGAAAAGGGGGCCAAAAAGGGGGTGGGACATTGACTTAAAGGTTAACTGCCTTTATACGGGTGCTCTAGATAGAATTTTTTTTTTCCTCTGGAGGAGTTTTTGTTTGCATTATTTTAGACTTTTGGTAGACACTTTAATTTAAAGGGCCAAATAAAGGTTTACCCTCGCTATTTTTTAAAACAAACCCCCCTTTGGTCTGTATCAAAAACTCAAAGCCCGGGTGTTGGGGGCCCCCTCCAACTGGTTGTAAAAAATTCAAAATAACGGGATGGGGATTTCAAACAAAAAATTTCATAAAAAAAAACACGATATTTGAAAGGGGAATGTGGCAAAGCAAACCCGTACAAAAAACCTTTCCCGGGTGTTTCGAATCGTAAAGAGACTCTTGCTCACGATCATTCCACCAACGCATTTCGAGTCGTGAGCAATACCCCTTTTTTACACTCGAAACAGGGGAGGGGCCCATTTTCCCCCAAGGGGGTTTTTCCACGTCCCCTTGCATTTTTAAAAGGGATTTAAATAAATTAAGTTTTTAATTTTTTTATGAAATATCTGGATTCCTCACCAGTTATTTTAAATTTGGGGTGCTTTAAGGAACTCTTTTTCCCCTTTTAAAGGAAACACCTCCCTTTTTGTAGTTATTGCATGTGGACAAAACTAAACCCACATGTGGTGGCCAATGATTGTATAATTTGACGGGTAATACCACACCTTTCATAAAAAAAACTGTGCACCATTTGCTAATTGATAAAATATAACTTTTATTTACGATACCATAAAAAGTCTCTCAACCTTTTGTGCGCTCTAACTTTGTTACCCTACTTAAACTTTTTAAACCATTTCCGAAAAGGTTCCCCTTTTTTCCCAAAGGGCCTTTCTCCCTGACACCCTATTACAAATTGGACAATAAGTCCAAAGGGAAAATCAAAATAAAAAAGTCCCCAAACCCCAAAAAATTACAAACAACAATACAAAAAAGCTGCCCTCAACAAAAACATAAGGGGGTTTAAAAATAAAGGGAATATATGTAAATGAAGCCTTGTTATATGGAAAACTATTTATAAACAGTAATAAGCACTTTTTCATAGAACAAGGCACTATTTATATACATCATTTATAAACCAGTTATGTCTTCTTGAATCAGCTTTATTGTATTGTTGTAATTTTTGTGATTTTTCATTTTGATTTCATTTCGATTTATTGTCCAATTTTTTTTTTTAGATATTTTTCATTTATTTTTCACATTTGAATTTTGAAAACAATTTTACAATGTAATATAAACATACAAATATAGAAAAAAACATTTTTTCCCTTACAGAATATTTGCCCATAATCATATCACATTGTGCACAATCAAGTTCAAGTGTAGGTAAAATACAATTTAGATTAGTAGCCCATAAGGCTTATTCAAGTTCATCTCCTCCAGTGCCAGAGATCCAATTCAAACCCTAAGTTTATGATATACCGATTGCTCCATCTCTAGTCACGTGAACAGGTGCCAGACCAGGTGTATCCAGAATACCACAATCTGCCAAATATTCCAGTGGCATCTTTTTTCCTGTAAATCCCTTTCTCCAGGGAGATTACCCAGTTTACTTTGTTTATAAATTTGGTTATTGTGGAAGGGTCGGTGTCTAACCTTTTCTGAGCAATGACTTTACATGCCATAAATAATATGCGTGGCACCGCAATTTTTTCATTATATACAAGAGGTAAGTCTTTCACATATCCTAGGATACAAGTTAAAGGTGTTTCTTCCATATTTACGGAGGAAAAACATGGTTTCCCACTCTGAAAAAGGGGGGTTTTCGTGGGAAAAAGAAAAAAAAAAAATGGTCAAAAAATGATTTTTAGAGATTGTGCCCACTGTATATCAATAAAAACTATAATAAAATAATAAACTTTATTTATATAGTCCCCAACATATTCCACAGCACTTTAAAATTCGGGGGTAAAGTACAAAATTACACATTAAAAGTACTTACAGATAGACAAAAAAGGGTTTTGGGGGGCCCTGTCGTGAGAGCTTACAATCTATTAGGGTGTAGGGTGAAACTACGGTAAGAAGTGCCAATTTAAAAATGGCCCAAACCATGTTTCATAAATGGGGGGTAGTTTAATAAAAAAAAAAAAGATGAACCTGCCACCCAGACTTACATCTATATACAGATAAGGCCGTGAGTCCCATGCGGGGAGGACAGATGTTGTATAGCATTTAGGGATCGTGGTCGCCAGATGAGAAGATGTATTTTCGGGGCCCCTTTTTAAAACGATGGGGGTTGTGAATGGCCTGATCGCCCGCGGTGCATATTCCAGAGAACTTGTGCTCCGTGTGAAATCTGGAGACGGGCATGGGAGGTTCGGATGATTTAGAGTGTAACCTGAAATCACACAGAGCGGAGGGCGGGTTTTGGGGGGTAGACAGGACGGGAGGGATTTGGGGGGGGGCAGCTTGTGGAACTTTATGGGTGAAGTGATGAGTTTATACTGTGCCCGTAGAATGGAAAACCCTGCAGTGATGGGTACAGGGGAGAGGCATTGTATCGGCTGAGAGAAAATGAGCCTGGGTGCGCATTCAGGGCAGTTGGAAGGGGGAAGTTTGCAGAGAGGGAGCCGATTAGAAAGGAGTTTTCGTGTTTAAGATAAAAGAATAAGGCCACAATGGAGTTTGACTTGTTTCCCCAGTGAGAAACGGACGGATTTTTGAGATGTTCTCGAGGTGCAGGTGACAGGATCGGCAAGGGGTTGGTATAGGGATGAAGGACAGATCAGAATCTACTAAAACCCCAGAAGCGGAGGGGGGCCTGCTCCCCAGGAGAAATGGTGTACCACAACAAAACAGAAATAGCAGGGGGGGGAGGGTTGGTTAGTAGATGGGGGAAAAGACAAAATTCTTTTTTGTGAGGTCTAGTTTCAGATAAAGAGGGGAATGATTTAGAGACAGCGACAGACGTCACGGGTGTTTTGTAGGGATGGGATGTGTCATGGGAGAAGGTTATAATTGGGTGTCAAGCAAGAGTGTACGAAGCCAATCACTGATGGTTTGTCCAATGGGGGCGTGTACAATGAAAAGAGGAGAGGCCAAAAAACTGACCCCTGGGGAACTCCAACATCAAGGGGTAGTCTGAAAAAAGAGACACTGAAGGGCGGTCAGAGGGGTAGGATGAGAACCAAGCGAGAGCGGTGTCCCCGAAGCCAAAGGTGGAGATGCTGAGGAGAAGGTGGTGATCAACAGTGTCAAACGCTGCGAGAGATGCAAGAGAAAGCAAAAGAAGTATTCCCTAATTTTGCTGTTAGGAGGTATTTGAGACCTTTAACTAAGGCATTTCCATGGAGTGTGGGGGCGGAACCCGATTTGCAGAGGTTTAACAAGGAGTTGTAAGAGATAGCGGATTAGGGGAGATTAACCCCGCGCCAGGAGTTTAGAGATGAAGGGCATATAACACTTGGATGTATCCATATAAAAGTGCATGTTTTATTTGGCACCTCTAAAATGTAAATATAATAACAAGGCATTTCTCAAGCTGCTCCTGGCTCGCTTTCTCAAGTTCAAAATTCCTGTTCCATATTTACAGAAAATACAGAATTAATCTGTCTAATAACACTTTTCCAGTATCTTTTTTTAGTTTTGGACAGTTCCACAACATATGTAATATACCAGCAGGATGAATGTTACCTCTATTGCACAATGGGGAGTCTTTAATCCCTATCCAAAAATTGTGGAGTACGGTATACCCTATGTAGCAGATGGTGTTGTTAATATATGCATCAGTAATAGGGTTTGAGATTTACCATTGCCTCTAAGAAACCCCTTGGATTCCAATGTTTCATATTAATATTCTGATTTAAAGTATATTGTCCAATTTCTGATAAGATGTAACTAGGGTGTCCAGGGTAAGATTCAGTAACAGGGTTGCCCTTTTTGGAGCTTTTACCCTCTTTAGGTAAGGTAAGTAAGCTCTGGCATACTATGGCGAGATAATTTTCATGATAAACTAATTTTTTTTTATATTTTATTGATTAGCAAAGGATTAACAGTTTTTTCTGTGGTTTTTTTTGAAAATATTCACATTTTTAATTGCCCCCACCTTTTGTTTAAAAAAAGGTACTGTGATTTTTTTAATACCATATTTTTACCTGCAAACTTCTGTGGCCATTAGCCACCACATGTGGGTTTGCTTTTATTTGCATGCAATAATTGCAGTGGGAGACTGCACCCTAAGAAACAGAAAGCCTCAGTGTGTAGGTAAGTTTTGCAGGCCATTTCAATGTCTATTCCCCCAAGTTGGGAAAAAAAAACAATACGTCTGGTGCTGAGCCCACCCTTTCCCTCACTAAACTATTTTTAAGGGTACTTCATGCAGGAATTAGGGCTTTTCATTATAATGAAACCCAACTTTTAGCAGGTAAAAAATCATGGGACATAACTGCATATGTGGTACAGAATGAGAATTATAATCATTACTATTATGAGCATTTCCTATGATATAATGGCATCATTTTAGGTCCAAAAAACTGAAAAAAACTCTGTGTGTTGTGACCATCAGGGTAACTTCTATTTGGAAAATATGCAATATATACAGTAGCAGCAATGTGAATTTACCCGAAATCCATGCAGAAATTGCTGCAAATTTGAAACCCTTAATGTGGGGGTTTGTTGCACATTTTTCTCCATTGAATTCATAGTGTATTGGTGACATCAAATCTATGACCCTAAAATAAGTTCAGACCCCTAAATCTTGGAGGTCAGTTATAGATTTTGTACAAATATGAGCCCTTATAGCAGATAGCTCCATTTATTACATCACAGCAATTGTGCAGGCATCATGCCTCCATACCCTAGCAGTCACTGAAAGAGGCGCACAGTCGCACTCCCACTTTAACTTCTACCAGTAAAAACCCCTTTGTGCTGCAGTCCCAACCCAAAGCAAGCATTTTATGGTGATTTTTTCCCAACCCTGTTTGACTGCCAAACCTCTCACTTAGGGACTGGGGCCCCTTTCAAATATCCCCCGGGGGGAGATAAAACATGACTTGGTCGTATAGGGTTTAAAACAGAAAAGCAACAGCAGTGCAGTGAAAACATAAAACTTATTAAACGAATGGGTAAGATTACAAAAATGAAGTTACTGAAATTGTATTTGATTGAAACTTTAAAAAGTAACCTATCTTTGCTTTTGTTCATGCAGGAGTGGTTTTCCTCCAGTCTATAAAAATGCTTGGAGTGATGTGTAGTACCAGCAGTACTGGTTTTTCTTCTATGTAAATATATAAGGAGGAGCGGCATCAAAGACTTTGTTCCCATTTTGAGCTGAACCCAAAGGTAGTACTTGTATAATTTATGAAAATTATTAACCAGCACCATTTACAGATGTATGGAGTAACCACAAGGAAGTGTAAAATGCATAATAGTTCTGTGTTGCATAAATCTGTAGAACACAAGCCATAGCATGTTATTTAGGATTTTCTGGAGCAGTTCCAAAAGACTTTCTTTGAGGAAGAAGTCTGCTGGTGTCAGACTTAGCAACTGTAGTGGCCATTTTAAAATGACCCTGTTGCTGAAAAAGCACTCAATTTCTGCCATGCTCCTTGCCGATGTGTTTCACATTGTTCCATCTTTCTGGAATCAACCTCTCGTTAACTCAAGATCATCCAATTGATTCACAAACTGTCAAAAATATCCAACTCAGGCCAAATCTGGCCTGCAGTGTAATTATATTTTAGCCACAAGTAATGGCCAGGCAGTATACAGAGGAGAAGAGGAAGAAGACAGGAGCTGTCATTATACTGTTTTTACTCAGCACCAACCGCCTATATAGAGCAAAGAAGGGACCACATGTCATGACCCACAGGCAGTGCCGACTTATGGCCGCTTAACCCAAAACGCAACCAAACCACCGCCCCCCACCCACATACCAATCTGTTAATCCTAATTAAAACTCTACAATGCGTTGGATTAAATGGCCACAGCAGCCGTTTTGTTAACAAAAATACAAAACAGTAATAAATAACCTTTATTTCTCAAAACATTCCAAAAAACACACACCCCCAACAACATTCGACTCATAAAGTACACCAAACATCCCACACATTGGTGCTGCAGGTTCTTGGAGCCACCCACATGGTCTGGCGACCCATCCTCATTTGTATTTACCCTCAGCCGTCACCACCAGCTCGAGGGCACTAAGTGGCCACCCCAGGCGGCCGCTACATAACCTGGCTCTCAAGGGGCCCCTCCTGAAAGAGCCCCACCATTGCCAGACCAACCACATGTTCCATCATGTGATTAGGGAGCCATAGCAGGCTATGACTCCCACCACCATCTACTAGCTCCAAGGACCCCCACCGCCAACTGGCCACTGTGACAAAATTCACAACATGACTGCACCAAATAATCCTCGCCACCACCCCACCGCAAGCATACTCAAAACAAAGGGAGGGAGGGTGAGAGTTCAACAGCCTGGGCGCGTCTGCTTCCGGTGTATGGGGGAAGACTTATGAAGTCCTCCCCTGTACCTAACTCTGCCCATGACAGGCGCGGCACGCCGGGTCATGCGGGGGGGGGCACCTCCTCCTACGCGTGCTCCAGCTCCGGCCACCATCTGGAGAAACAACTCAGACAGCAGGACGACTGATAAGGTACAACGGAACGAATGATAAGAGGAACACACAGGGAGAACCAGGATCTGGAGCCTCAACACTAAATCCTTCCAGCTCCTTCTTAGCCCCAGCATCTCTGCAGGCAGCAGGGTACTCCAAATGGAGAAAGATAAGAAGCAATGTGAAGACCACAGGACACAGTAAGTTAACTGATTGTGGTCAGTACAAATAAAGTTTGTACCAGACTGTTTCTCTGGCCCGAAGAGTGTACCAGGACAAAAGGCAGTGGGGGAGAAAAGCACTTGAAGGAAAAGACGGGGTTCCATCATGCAACAGCCACACAGAAGAGGATGAGCAGCAGGATCTCTGTCGTCTCCCAAAACTACACAGTGTCTACTTACCCTCATTCTGGGTCAGTGGTAGATGCTTTCCTAAAGACTATTAACAACCAGATAGGGATCAGGCTGCAAATACAGGTGTTGATAGCATAATATTTTAATAAATATCAAGGTTGGCCCATGACTTTGTCCAATTTTTTTTTAATTTTGGCCCACTGTGTATTTGAGATTAACAACCCTGTGATAAGAAATCGAGTGGGTAAAGGCTATGCACCCATAAGGCCCAAACGGAGGTTAAATGGCTGTCTGGCACCATTCTCATTGTTGTGAAACAGTGGCTCCCCGGCTTATTCGAAGCTCCATACACTGAGGAGCGCATTGCACATGTTTTGTTCAGATTTTCAGATTGCTTCATCCTGGTGAGAGTTATTGAATATTCAGAGCCTATTTTAAGTAAATCTCCCTGTAAATCAATGATTGCTCAAGACTAGATAAGAGAGAGTTAACCCTTTCCAGTTTATAGTTGTCCAGTCTTTGATACTGTTCGAAAACATCCAACAATATAATGGCTTCATCAGCACTAATAGCCTGTGGATTATGGAACTATTCGTGGACTGGTGAATTGGTACTGCCCACAGTATAGCAGACATAGCAGTTGTTAATGATGATGTTATGGAGGAATAGGGCAGGTGGCAAGCGACTGAGCTGGTGTGTGTGTGTCCCGGGGCTCGTGCCCCAGATAAAATGCCTGCTACCCCTAATCTTTCATTCCCTGGCCGACTCACATTCAATACAGGTAAATCACATGGCGCCGGGCTTGAACCCTCGCGTGTGGCGCGGGGCGGGACTACTGTATTCAGTGCAGGGTAAGGAATAGAGCAGCGTGCCTCCTATGCTGCCGGCTGTGTGCTGGGGCTGTCTGTAGAAGAGGAGGAGGAGCAAGGCTGCAGTAAGTCTGGGCGCCAGCTCCTCCGCTCCAAGCAGGGAGTAGCCCCACACGCCACGCACCTCGCAGCAGCCGGCAGCCTCTACAAGGTATTTATAGGTAGGCAGGTTTACAAGCTGGAAACGCTCATGATTAATGTTCATGTGTGTGTGTGTGTGTGTGTGTGTGTGTGTGGCCGCGCGGGGGGGCAATATAGTTTACCTGTGCAGTAAACTGTCAGGCTCTGTGGGTACGCTGACCACAGAAGCTGACAGTACACAGTTATATTGATCAGGCCCAAATCATGGGTCAGCATTGTATATCTGCCATAGAGCTGCATCACAACTCATAATTGTGGATATATACATTACCTAAGTTGCAAAAACAAATAAAAACAACCTCTCTCCCAGAAAAAAAAAAACAAAAAACAAAAAAAACATAAAAAATAAAAACTCTCTCTCTAAACTTATACATCTACCTGGGCGGAAATTTTTACATCTACCCCCTATGGTGTCGCAATATATTCATCTACCTGGAGAGGGCATTATATACATCTTCCCGCCGCGGGGGACATTTATATACCAGCTACCTGGGCGCGCACTCTCTTATAAATCTATCCTAAGGTGCATATATACCATTTACCTAAGGCGCGCAACATATACATCAGCTCACACGCAACGCGCGGGAATTATATGTATTTACCTGGGTGGCATGATATACAGTACATCGCAGGGCAATATATACATCTGACACCATAAAAGGGGCAAATCGCTCGCTAATCTACCTAAGGGGAATATCGCATACATCTACCATCGCGCGCCGGCACTCATATATTATCACTCGCATCACCGCAACGGTGCCAATAATCTCGCTCCATCTACCTGGGGGCAATTATCTATACTTCTACCATAGGTGCAACGCGCTCTATAAATTCTGACCTGGCGCGGAAATTATATACATCTACCTGGGGGAATCGCACGCATACAAGATACCTGGGGGGCAATATATACATCTACCTAAGGGGGAATATATACACTACCTAAGGCGGGCAATATATACATCTTACCTAAGAGCTAAACTCGCTCGCTCACATCTACCTAAGGGGCAAATTCTATTACATCTACTGTGTGGTCAATAACGCATAAATCTACCTGGGGACAAACATTACAGCTACCTGGGGGCATGTGTATTACTCTGTGTATGTGTGTGTGTGTGTCGTGCAATTATATACGTTTCCAGTACCCGCATTAGGCTAAGTACAACTTCGCGCGTTACACTGCTCTTATGGCACCTGGCCCAGGTCTGTGAAGCAAAGGCGCGCAGGGGGGGCTCACTACCAACCGTCCGCAGGTCCCGCCCCCTTGCTTCACAGAGCAATGCAGCTTCATTTAAGAATGACTAACGGCAGGGTGGGTGAGCTGTGCGCTCCCTGCCGTACATAAGCTCTGCAGGAGGCGCAATGGAACGTGACGCCATTGCGCCGCTGCCAGAGCACTCCTGTCATAGGCCCACAAGCACAAAAGCAGCGGCTTGGGGCTGGGACGCGACAGAACACCAGGGGTGTGAGTGCAGACCAGCTCAAGGTGACGTACTCTAACTATAGGTGAGGGCCCTAAAACTTACAGCGAGAGGCCTCGCACTAACACAATACAGGAGGGGTGCCCTATCTTAAAATAATGAGGAGGCACGCTAAAACTACAAGGAGGGGCCCATTTAAAAACTACTGGTGTGTGTGGCTTGTAAAAACTTATCAGGGGAGGCCTTTAAATCATACGCTACTCGGAGGGGGCCCTCTTAAAAAACTCGACAGGGAGAAAGGCCTAACACACTGGGGGAGGCCCTTAAAAACGCGCTCACTCGGAGGGGGCCCTCTTAAAACTAGGGCGCGCGGATGGCTATCTCACGCGACTCTCTACAGGGGCACACACGCTCTCTCGCTCGCTCGGAGGGGGCCTATCTGCCTACAGGGGGCCCTTAAAACGTACAGGGGGAGGTGTCCTGACTACAGGCGGCCCCCTAAAACTACGGTTGGGGAGTGGGGTTACTTATGCTACAGGGGGGCCCTAAAACTACAGGGGGAGTTATTCTGAATACAGGGGCCCTAAAACTTAAAGGGCCCAGGTGGAGGCTACTTCTGATTACAGGGGCCCCTCTAAACTACAGAGGGGGCCCGCATTATGCCTACAGGCGCGTGTCACTAAGCTACTAGGCTACCTCCCAACGCGCGCACCCGTTTTACCTATCACTCTACCGTTGGGGGGGCACCCGCGAAATGCACTTCAACGCGCACGCGCTCTCACATACTGGGGCGGCAGATAATTTACCGGGGGGTCAATTATTTGTGTGTGTGTTGTTGTGTGTGTCATTCTAGATGTGTGTGGGTTAGTACATGGGGGGGCAGGGGGGACACTCAGTTGGGGAACTCTCTGCTCGCTAAAAAAGAGAGGCGCTTCAGGCGCGTTTGTCGTTGTAAATATTTCTATCAGGGGACGAGTGGCGGTGGACGAAGGAAGTAATCATGGAGGTCTGGACCCGTACACGATTAGATAAGAAAAGGGAAGTCGCTCGTACTCAACTCATCAGACAAGCGTCGCCCATGCTCGCGAGCGCCCTTTATAATGTAAGAAGACTATATATGCAAAGCACCTGTTGTGCACTGCTATCTACCACTACGCAGCGCGTCACGTATAACAGAAAGAAATATTGGTCTTGGTGTAATGGTTTATATTGTGTAACAGTACTGCGGTAATATTCAGTATTTTTATGGTGGAGATATGTGGTGATGGAAGTGCCGCCCCGGGTACTTTTAGGTGCTTGTATATTGTTGCCTGTTTGTGTATTAGTCTTGATATATGGTTTAGTCAATAACATTATGGTGATACGAGTCGCATATGGTTGTGATAGGTGGCGGTATTATTTAGTATTTGTTATTGTTTGCTTGGCAATATTGGTATGGGTATTACTGTTTATGTCGACGTAACATTATAGTGGTGGTATTTGCTGGACCTTTGTTTATGAACTCACCCTCAAAATCAGATAAAAACTGTACCTTGTATAATCACAGCAAGAACTAAAATTCAAAACAATGGCACATTGCATTTTTATTTCTTGTGAGCACAGAAACAAATTTTTCTTTTTCTGGGGTGGCGATGGTTGTTGGCCGGGGGATGGGTGGAGCTCTATTGGGACGGCCGGGAATAGGGGAGCATAGCGGGGGGTGGGGTCGGCCTGGGATGGAGCGGGGGGAAAGAGGGGCCCAGACGCTCCAGCTGCATGGGGCCCCAAAATTTCGAGGCGTACCTGTATTCATCTACCTAAAGGGGCAATATATACACAGCTTAACATGGGGGCAATATATACATCTACGTAAGGGGCAATATATACATCTACGTAAGGGGCAATATATACAGCTACCTGGGGGCAATATATACATCTACGTAAGGGGCAATATATACATCTACCTAAGGTGCAATATATAGAGCTACCTGGGAGCAATATATACATCTACGTAAGGGGCAATATATACATCCAGGGCCGCCGTTAGCAGGTACAACCCGCGCGATCGCGCGCCTCTATGGGGGGCCCGGCAGGTTGTGAAGCATGGGAGGCGCGCGCGCCCTCCACCGTCCGCAGGTCCCGCCCCCTTTCTTCACAGAGGATTGCGCATACAATTAAGATGAACGGCAGGGCCGGGATAGCTGTGGCTCACACTGCCGTCTCTAGTCTACCTCGCGCACGCGCACGCGATGGAAGTGAGCGCCCCATCGCGCCGCCTGCCGAGCTTCTGTCTCATAGGCCCCATAGCAAAAGGCAGCAGGCGCTTGGGGCTGGGTGCAGACAGAGACAGACACCGGGTGAGTGCAGCAAGTCGTGAGTACTTAGCTATAAGGAGAGAGGAGCCTTAAAACTACAGGAGGAGGCCCTTCCTTCTTGTTAACTACAGGGAGCGGGTGCCTTTCAAAACTACAGGAGGAGGCCTCTTAAAATACACGCGCAGAGTTTCATAAACTACAGGGGGAGGCCCTATATTACAGGAGGGAGGCCCCGCTCTAATAATAAGGGGGGCGGAGGGCTATCCTGACTAAAGGGGGCCCTAAACTTACGGGAGGGGGGGGTGATTCTGCCTAACAGGGACGGCCTAAAACTAAGGGGGAGGTGTCCTGACTACGGGGCCCCTAACTACGGTTCACTACCCTCAACGGTGGTGAGTGCGCGCGCCTATTCATGACTACGGGGGCCTAAAACTACTTGTGGAGGGGCGTATTCTGAATACAGGGGCACTTAAACTACAGAGGGGGCAGATTCTGCCTACAGGGTGACCCAAGCTGACCATTCACCGGGCCCTCTAAGCTACCTATCTACCGCCCGGTGGGCCCATTTTACCTTACATTACGAACTGGGGGGCCCTGGAATCAAACTGCTTACTTACGGGGGGAGATAATTACCGTGGGTAATTATTACCATTTGGGCGCCAATATAGATGGGGAGTTTTGTACTTGGGGGGACCGGGGGCACTCAGTTGGGAATTATGATAAAAAAGAGAGGCGTCTCAGGTGGTTTGTGTTGTAAATATCTACAGGGCATCTACCCTACGAAACGTGAGGTGGACGAAGGAAGTCTTCATGGAGCGGTTGGGACAGAATAGAGAAGAAAAGGGGAAAGTGAACAAACTCATCAGACCAAGGACAGTCGCCCCTGTCGAGGCCCTAAATGTAAGTAAACTATTTGCAAAGCACCTGTGTACACTGCTATCTACCACTATAGATAAAAATATAAAGAAAAATAATAGTCTTGGTGTAATGGTTTATATTGTGTAACAGTACTGCGGTAATATTCAGTATTTTTATGGTGGAGATATCGTGGGTGTTGAGGGTGGCGGGTGGTATTATTAGGTGTTGTATATTGTTGTTGTTTGTGATATTTGGTCTTGGTTATACTGGTTTAGTCATATAATACATGATGGTGGTATAGTCCAGCATATGGTTGTGATAGGTGGCAGGTGGTATTATTTAGTATTTGTATATTGCTTGCTTAGGCAATATTGGTCTGGGTATATGGTTTGGTCAGTACTTGATAATTAAATTTATAAATATAAATTGTATAATCCAGCAAGAACTGTATCCAAAAAACAATGGGCACAATTGTGCATTTGTTTTTGTTTTGTGACCCACAGATGAAATTATATACATCTACCTAAGGGACAATATATACATCTGCCTAAGGGGCAATATATACATCTACCTGGGGGCATTATATACATCTACGTAAGGGGCAATATATACATCTACCTGGGGGCAATATATACATCTACCTGGGGGCAATATATACATCTGCCGGGGGGCAATATATACATCTACCTAAGGGACAATATGTACATCTGCCTAAGGGGCAATATATACATATACCTGGGGGCAATATATACATCTACGTAAGGGGCAATATATACATCTACCTAAGGGGCAATACATATATCTACCTGGGGGCATATATACATCCTACCCTATAGGGGCAATATATACATCTACCTAAGGGGCAATAA
The DNA here is from genome assembly GCA_025379985.1 of Phyllomedusa bahiana. NCBI lineage: Eukaryota > Metazoa > Chordata > Amphibia > Anura > Hylidae > Phyllomedusa > Phyllomedusa bahiana. Next base: position 37,310 of record JAODAL010017172.1, on the reverse strand, counting down.
ATACATATGCCTGGAGGCAATATATACATCTACCTAAGAGGCAATATATACATCTATCTAAGCGGCAATATATACATCTGCGTAAGGGGCAATATATACATCTACCTGGGGGCATTATGTACAGCTACCTGGGGGCAATATATACATGTACCTAAGGGACAATATATACATCTACCTGGGGCATTATTTACAGCTACCTGGGGGCAATATATACATGTACCTAAGGGGCAATATATACATCTACCTAAAGGGAAATATATACATCTACCTGGGGGCAATATATACATCTACCTAAGGAGCAATATATACATCTGCCTGGGGGCAATATATACAGCTACCTGGGGGCAACATATACATCTACCTAAGGGGCAATATATACATCTACCTAAGGGGAATTATATACCTCTACCTGGGGGCATTATATACAGAAAACTAACTGAGGGGCATTATATACATCTACCTGAAGGGGCATTATATATAGCTACCTAACAGAGAGGTAATGTTAACAGTTACCTATCTACAAAGGGACATTAAATACAGCTACTTAAGGATTGTCATTATAAACAGCTACCTAGCTAAGGTGGGGACCTATATACCTACGTCCTTACTGGGGAGCACTATTTAACTTATTTTAATTAACACACTACAAAAATTTATGACCGTAACAGTATTAGTGAACGGTAAGGAGCTGCTGTAAATGTTGAAGATTCTAAGTATGGTTGTGTGTGGTAAATTCTGCACCCGACTTCTCGGGACAAGACAATCTGGCGGTCTGGGCGAGAGGAAAAACAAGGGTGGGAAGTCGGCACTGGTGAGTCACGGGCTTCTGTAAAACTACACTTTAATCACTTCTTATGTCTGCAGCGCCTGTGTTCGACTGGTGTGTCTCTTGTGGTTGCTTTCATGTGCTCATGGTCTGGCATGTATTATTTCGGGTCTTAGCCAAGTGGTAGAATTGGGCATTGAGGACTTTCGGTATTTATGGGTTTGGTAGCAGTAACTGTATGTTGGTAATATGTGCGGTATATCTGTTTCATGTTATAGGTATATTATCTGGTGACCGTTTATATTATTAAGAGGTATTAACACTTTTGTACATAAATGAGTGGTTTTGAATAGGCAATTTTGTCAGTGCTGACTTTCCTTGTACAGTGACTGCTGAGATGATGGACTGGATGTTTGTGAAATTTGTGGAAAATTAGTGACAGAAAAATACTTTATCTGTAAAAACACATGCAGCAGCTCACAATGTGGTGTGAAAAATGCTGTGTGAACCCCGCCCTACTGAGGTAAAAACGTTTTAAACTGCACTGCCCGGTCACGGCATGTTTTAGGACCCTAGCAACGCCCCTGAGTAGGGCCGCATTCCATGTTTTGCACAGTAATAACCTTGGCTGGGCAGACTGATGAGTCCAAGAAAACTCATACACACCCCTGGTTTATGAGAAAAAACAAAAAATTTACACCTAGTTGCCCACCATTCAGGGATGTCTACCACTCCTTTGCAGTGTGGGTAACTTATGGTCCTTTTACGTGGAACTACATACTGGTGGGTGGAACATGGTCATGTTGATTGTGCAGGTCTATGCCACTATCAGAACATAAAGAATGGACCTTCCTCCACCATACTCTGCCCAGGAACCTGCGCAAATAATGATCTGGACAACCACAAGATCCCGTCCTTCAATAATGTATCATTTATACTTGGGATGTGCATTATTTCTCATCCACATTCCCTCCCCTCCTCCTTCCAGCAGCGCTCAAACTATTTTACTGCCAAATCACACATTTATAAGGTACAAAATAATAATTAAAACGACACATATACTTCAAAATCTCAGGATCTTACCTGCGAGGGTGAAGAACAGGCTGAGAGGATGTCACATTCTTCCCCGTTCTTCTTATTGTGTTAGTTTTGGAAACTCCCTCCCTGGTGGAGGTGGAACAGATCACAGAGTGTCTGAGATAAAATTCTTCTCTTACACAACCTAGTTTCTTCTAGGACAACTCATGAAGTCCAAACAAAAAAATGGCCAGGGGATATGCCAGATGAGTACGACTATGTGTTGCCCAGTGACTGTCTCATATTGATCTGACACATTGACTAAAAATGGTGCACACTAAAGTTGCCTATGTAGAGTCGTACACCAGTGTGAATAGACAAGCTCTAATTACTTGTTCCCAAGAGGTTACATGACACACCCTGCTCTGCTTCATTTGTTTTCACAAATACACAAACATGCAAAAACCAATATAGAAAAATAATAGGGTTAGCAAAAGTAGAGCAAAAAGTCAAACAAAGGGAAGACACATAGTGGAAAATGAGTATGGACTACAGTAGAAGAGAGCGGACAAGGGAGGAGGTGGGCTAGGAGCAACAGGGAACATACTACTAAGGCCATGCCCCACGGCAGCGGTTTGCGGCCGGTTTTGTAGACGGTTTGCGGATAAACTGATTGGTATTTCTCCTGTGCCGTGTAAATGGGCCCTAAGAGTGCTCCCAAATTACACTCTGACGTGTAGTTCAGCAATACAATTTGGGTGTAGTTTCAGTGATTTGACTTAGGGTGGCCTGAAGCATATTTTGGTGAACATTGCCGAATAATTGACCCTAAAGAAGAGTTCACATGGCGTATTGGGGAGCATACAGTACGCGCAGCAATATGCTTTTATTGCGCTGTTGAAATTACATGCTTACTAGTGAGTCATTTCAACAGCGCAAGCGACGCGCAATAGCCTCGAGGCAGATTTCTACCTCCTATACTTAACTCTGTTATGGCGCATATGCGCCTGCAAAGAAGACACGTCAACCCTTTTCGATCGTGAAAAACGTGGCATGTGATTGATGCCGAATATTTTACATTAAAATCTATGACAGGTGTACTGAAAGTTGTTTGGGACATATTTCAGCAAAATTACGCCCTTAGGGTGAGATGTCTGAAAATTCGCGGTGCTATGTCGGTTTTTAGGTGCAGTAAATAAGTGTAAAGTGCGCCAGAAAGTCCAACCCTATCAAAAATCTGCCGTCAGGTATACTTTGCATAGAAAACATAATGCACCTAAAAATGATGCGCTGTGCGCCTACATAATGAAATACGCCTATTGAGGCGCATAGCACATCATTACAAGTGTATGTGTTAGGCTTATTTCTCATTGTACAAGTATGAGTGAGTTAGGGAGCATTTACACTATACTTGTAAATCAGGGGCCGGGGACAAGGCATTTTGGTGCCCTAGGCGATGGAGTACAAGCCAATGGCGGCCCCCCCCACCACCACTCGCTCTCAAAAAATTACCCCACCCCACACACACACAATGATTACTCTCACCCGCTGCGCCAAGGGTCCTATCACTAATTTTCCTGCACTTTCCAATTAGTCCCGTCCATTCTCCTCAGCTGTCACTGCACAATGAAAATCAGCCTGACAATATTTGCAATTTCAAATACCGCTCCCCTCCGTTATGGACAGTGTAATACCCCTAAATAACAGTCAATAAACTAAACTCCACCGATACATGGAGCAAACTCTACCAGACGAATGATTGTTACTAAATAAAACACTCCTACAAACACCAAACCCAAAACTATTACTACTTAAGGCTCAATTATTACTTGCAAGACCTAGAACCGCGAACACAACCTCCACATGTGGACCGTCTGCTGTACACAGGCTGTTGATTACATATACACCGCCAATTTACAGTGACCAGATAGTGGTAGCTACTAGTTGTATGTAGACCGCTCTGCAGACATATAAGTGATTACACTGCAGGTTATATTTAGTGGATCACGGGACATCTTTTCTGGATCAGCCGTCGGTCACCTTCCCTTTTCTTGCGCCATCCGGTTCACACCGTGATGCTGTTTGCTCCCGGCCAATACGCGTCCCTGAGGAGTTGGAACAAATATCTTAGATTCCTACATTTCCAGTAGTTACTCCTTAATTATAGGTATAAAAGTCCTTAGTCAGACAGGTATATAAGATATGCCCTCGCAGTCAGGCAGGGTATATAGATATTGTCCCCCTTAGACAGGTAGATATATAAATATAGGGGCACTCAGGCAGGGTATATAGCTAGGGGCTCAGGCAAATTGATAGCTAGGGGTTCAGGCAGGGCGTTTATGGGGGCTACAGGCAGGCGTTTTGTTTTATGTGGGATTCAGGAGGCGTATGGGGGCTTCAAGGCAGCATTATGGGGCCCAAGGCAGGGCGTATAGGGGCCACAGGCGGCGTATTATTATGGGGCCAAGGCATGCGTATGGGAACTCAGGCAGGCTTATGGGCGGCCTTAGGCCAGGGGTATATGGGGGCCACAGGCAGGCGGTATGGGCGGCATACCACAGGCAGGCGAGTATGGGGGCCACCAGGCAGGCGTATGGGGGCAACAGGCAGGCATATAGGGGGCCACAGGCAGCAGTACAGGGGCTAGGCAGGCAGTATGGGGCCACAGGCAGGCAAATAGGGGCCACAGGCAGCCGTATGGGGGCGCAGGCAGGCGTTTTTTTCTATGGGGCCACAGACAGGCGTTTGTATGGGGGCACGGCAGGCTTATGGGGCACCAGGCAGGCATTATAGGGGGCCGACAGGCAAGGTATTATAGGGGGCCGAAGGCAGGGCATTATAGGGACCACAGGAAGGATAGTAGGGGGCCTCAGGCAGGCGTATGGGGGCCACAGGCAGGAATTATAGGGGGCCATGGCAGGAATTATAGGTGGCCGCAGGAAGGCATTATGGGGGCCGCACAGGCATGGATATAGGGGGCCCCAGGCAGGCATTATAGGGGGCACGCCAGGACATTTATGGGGCCGCAGGCAGGCATTATAGGGGGCCGCAGGCAGGCAGGCATTATTGGGGGACGCAGGCAGGATTATAGGGGGCCGCTGGAAGGCTTATGGGGGGGCACAGTGCGGGATATAGGGGGCCACAGGCCAGGATTTATGGGGGGGCCCACAGGCAGGGACGGCATTATAGGGGGCCACAGGCAGGGCAGGCATTATTGGGGCAGCAGCGGGATATAGGAGGCACAGGCTGGGGCATTTTTGGGGGCCACAGGCAGGCATTATAGGGGGCCAAAAGCAGGCAGGCAGGATTTATAGGGGGCCACAGGCTGGACAGGGGCATTATAGGGGGCGCAGGCAGGCAAGGCATTATGGGGGCCGCATGCAGGCAGAGGCATTATGGGGGCCGCAGGCAGACGCATTTTAGGGGCCGCAGGCGGGATAAGAGGGCCACAGGCAAGGCATTATGGGGGCCCAACAGGCAGGGCATTATAGGGGGCCACAGGAGGCAGGCATTATGGGGGCCGCAGGCAGGCATTATAGGTGCCGCAGGCGGGATATAGGGGGGCCGCAGGCAGGCGTATAGGGGGCCACAGGCAGGCTGGCATTATGGGGGCCGCAGGCAGGCATTATGGGGGCCGCAGGCAGGATATAGGGGGCCCACATGATGAATATAGGGGGCCACATGGTCGGCACTTAAAAACAACAACATTAATTACTTACCCAATTTCCGGGCGCGCGCTCTTTCTAGTCCTCTCAGCCGCGCCTCCTCCGGCGCATCCTCGGGCGCAGGCCCTGTGACGCGCTGTGCAGCCGAGAGGACAGGCTGCGTTCGCGAAGACATCACTTCATCGCGACGCTGCCGGCTGAGGGCACGGGGCCGGGCGGGTCCTCAGCGCTATGAGGGACCCGGTGGGCCCCGCGTGTGTGTCAGCCCTTGCAGTCCACCGGAGATCCAACTGATCCTCCGGGGAGCGGCCCGACACTGTCTGCGGGGACAGGGAGCGCTTGCTCTTGCTCTGCAGAAGCTCGGGTCACAGAGACCGCACGGCGCTTCAGGGGCCCACTGAGGCTGCGGCCTGGAAGCACGGCGAGGGTCGGGGACCTGACGGCGACCCTATTGGGATAGGCTGAGGAAGGCGCCCTAGGCGGTCGCCTACCTTGGCCTACCCGTCGTCCCGGCCCTGCTTGTAATGATAAGCTATGCGCCTCCGTGCGGAATGTGCCTCGATAGGGGCATTGCATACTCTACCAATGAACTGGTAGCATATCATTAGGAGCGTATGTAATGCCCCTATCGAGGCACATTGCACACTGAGGCACATAGCTTATCATTACAAATATATGAAATGCACCTAACACATACTTGTAAAATGTGAAATGCACCTAACACATATATACTTGTAATGCTGTGCTATGGCCTCAATAGGCACATTTCGTTATGGAGGCGCACAGTGCACTATATTTAGGAGCATTACAATGTGTCGGTCCCGGCATATAATGCGCCTAGTTTTGGTGTACGACAGTTCATTTACATCCAAAATATGGTGTCAGAAGCGGTTTTAGTGCAATATAGATAAAAAAACTGGCGTTGGTGTGTTGGGAAATGTCGCCCTTAATGCGCACAAAAATATGTCCCAAAAGATGACGTGTGAACACTCCCCTAACTCTCCAACCCTAACCCTAGAGAACATCTAGGGACCCACAGGTTTAGGATTCGGTAAAGGGGTAAGTTTGACCTTAGGGTTAGGGAAGACTTAGACTGGCTTAGAGGGAAGTAGATATGGTACATGCGAAGCAACTATTATAGTATATGTGCCAACACTCCTAGTGACTATCGTTAAAGCACACAAGCTTACCCAAAATATATATGCAAACCTACAAACACAATAACTATTGGGTTCAAACAGCTATAAGAATATCACCATTTTCTTAATATAATACTTAAAATAACAATTACACTAATCAGAAAAAAGATATTTGGCTTTTGGTTAAAATTTCTGGATGAACATAAAATTCTTGACATTTCTTGTAAATGAACTAAATGAGACCATCTATCAACTTAAGGATGTCCAGCTATTCAATGTCTCAGTACTTTTTGCTCAACTTGCTGATCTCAAACAAGGAGAATTGGCAGAATTCACATCAGGTGTTTGATCCCGGAATCGCCTGATAGATTTAGGGGTTCAATTTGAATTGGGATCCAAACAGTCCTCCTCACCATGCTGTTCACATTTTGACATCATGAGACCAAGACAACACTTTACAATTTATCAACAGTACTTTGCCATTTTGAGGCTTCAAGCAGGATGCTCTCAGACGGAAGTGGCCACTGAGCTTCGGGTGTCACAGAGTGTCATCAGCAGGTTGCAACAGAGATACAGAGAGGCTGGAAGAGTCACAGAAAGGCAAAGAAGTGAACGTTCTTTAGTGATACGTTTCTTTGGCTCCATTCAAAACAATGGATGACCGCTTCATTGTAACCAATGCCCTGTGGAACCAGATGATGAATCTCACACAACTCCAGGCTCATCTATGGGAGGCGAGAGGCATCATGTGTCACGTCAGACCATTTGTAACCATTTACATCAGTGTGGTATCTACTCTGTGCTGTTCAATGATGAAAGTTGATTCACTCTGAGCAGAACTGATGGCCACCAAGGATGCTGGAGACACCAAGAAGAGTGCTATGCATCAGCCAGGGCAGTTAGCGGTCAGGTAGACTGGCTAGTAATCTAGCATGCAGACTCTTCCAGTCTCTCTGTATCTCTGATACAACCTGCTGATGGCATACAGCACTCAGGGACCCTTGCCAGTGTTAAGCCCACTGATGTAAATGGTTACGAATGGCCTGATGTGACACTTAAACGTTCCTGGAGTTGTGTGGCATTCATCATCCGGTTCCGCAGGGCATTGTTTACAATGAAGCGGTCATCAGTGTTTGATGGAGTCAAAGGACCTCCACTTCTTTGCCTTTCTGTGACTCTTCCAGTCTTTCTGTATTTCTGATTCAAGCTGCTGATGACACTCTTTGACACTCTAAGCTCAGTGCCACTTCCGTCTGAGAGCATCCTATTGGAAGCCTCACAATAGCGAGATACTGTTGATCAATCGTAATGTGTTGTGTTGGTCTCATGATTTCAAAATGTGAACAGCAGGAAGAGGAGGAATGTTTAAATCCCAATTCAAATTGATCTCCTAAATGTATTAGTTTGATTCAGGGTTTCAAACATGCTGTGTGAATTTTGCCACTAAGCTCCTTATTAGAGATCAGCAAGTTCTGCAAAAAACTCCCGAAGCACTGAACAGTTGGACATGTGCATCTAAAGGGAAGAGATGTTTATTTAGTACCATTTAAAAAAAATTCAAGAACATTTTTGGGCGACATGTCCGAAAAGTGGGTATCAATGCCAGTTTTAGGACGCATTTAAATCATTATAAAAGTGCGCTTTTCTTTTAAAGTCCGATATTTCTAAAAATTGGCGTTCATGGTATAACTTGCATAGATTACTTAATGCACCTAAAATGGCACATGTATCAAAAAAAGGTGCATTGCATCAAAAAAGGGGGCATTGTATCAAAAAAGGGCGCATTGCTCAACTCGCGCCACATAGCACATCATTGGTAGCATATGGTATGCGTCCATCAAAGGCTTATTGCCTGATGGGGGCGCATAACATATGTAAGGCGCCTCAATAGGCGCATTTTATGATGGGGGCGCACAGTGCACCCTATTTAGGCGCATTACAAAGTGTCGTTCCCGGCGTATAATGCGCCTAGTTTTGGTGTACGACAGTTCATTTACAACAAGAATATGGCGTAAAAAGTGGTTTTGCCGCAAAATAGAACAAAAAACTGGCGTTGGCGTGTTGGGACATGTCGCCCTTTATGTTCATCCTGAAATTTCAACGAAAAGTTAAATATCCCTAAATTTTTGAGAGTAGAGTATATGCTGTATATATGTAAGTACTGCGCTAATATGAAGCTTTACCTGAGTCTCATCCACCTTTTCTTCATACCTCACAGCTCTTGGTTGCAGGCATTCATTATTATTTTTACCAAATGAAGAATTCTTTTCAATCTCGAAATGTCACAAAAAACATCCTATATATAATGTCCTGGGGACAGCGGGGAGTAACAGCATTTTCTTCATTCTTAATTTTCAGACTCCATATTAGACACCATTTAAAACAAAGAAGCATTGGGATGGGCTGATAGCCCCGGGCCTCAATGGCGGAAATTTCGACAGACCTTTGTGCCTCTACTATGACGTTAACAGCTAAGTGCAACAGCTATAAAATTACTTTTCATCTCCATTGTTTGAACTCCGCACCTGAACCACTTCTTTTTTTCTTAGTGACACTTCTACTTTATATAATTGTTCTCTGTCTAGTTAATGGGCATTGATTGATAACCTGCACTGCCACATGACAAATGTTATTATGTAAATTGTGATAAAAAATTGTGTAAAAATTGTGATTTTAATGTTATGTTCACACGAGATTTTAATCCCTTCCTGCTGTGGAATACTTTTTTTTTTTTTTTTTATTGTACTCGTTTTTTTTCCTCTCTGCCTTCCAAAAGTCATAACTTTTTTTATTGTTTCCATCTACATAGTCATATGAAGGCTTGTTTTTTGAAGGACAAAACATACTTTTTAATGGTGCCATTGACTGTACTATATAATGTACTGGGAAATTCAAAAATTCTATGTGGGGTGACCTTGCGCCATCTTCCCGGGGTTTTGTCTTTATGGCATTCACTGTTTAGTATAAATGATGTGTTATCTGTATTCTGCAAGTTTGATCCGGTGATAACAAATGTATAGAGTTTTTGTAATGTTTTAGTACTTTTATAAAACTAAAACGTTCTCTATTTTTTTCCTTTGCGCCACAGCACCGTTTTCTTCGACCGATAACTTTTTCATTTTTCCACCAATGGCTCCGGTGCTCGTTTTTTGCAGGCTGAACTGTAGTTTCTATTGGTACCAATTTAGGATACATATGACTTTTTGATCACTTTTCATTCAAATTTTCTGGGGATGTGAAATGACCCCAAAAAATTAGATTTTTGATTTAAATTTTTTTTTACTCTACAGTGTTTGCTGTAGGGGATTTTAATATTTTACTGTATCTGAGTCATGGGTCACTTTTTTCACTCTCTCTGTAGTAAAGTGGGAAAAGGTGATGATGAGTATTTTGAACTTTATATATATAGGAAGTTCAAAACACTCATCACCTTTTCCCACTTTACTTAAAGGGGATGTATCGCTTCCTTAGTTCGGCTGATTCACACTGCTCTCAGCTTCTCAACTCTGGAAATGCAGGGGCGTTTCTTCCCCTCCCAGCTGGGTGACATCATCCCCCCTTCACTGCTGGCCTGAGACTCCCCCCCCTCTGAGTCCACATGTCACTGTGTCTCTCCCTATGCAGTCTTATTTGGTAAGAGCTGTATACATACCACAGGCTGCATTCAATCTAGACTGAGCAACTGAACTCTTCTCCTCTCACAGCTGGAGATGCTCTATGAACAGCACAGATCTCGCTTCTATGCAGGAGAGTTAGGCACTGGGACAAAACTGTTATGTTTTCTCATTGTAGAATCTGTTGCAGTCTGTTTCTGCTGGGTGTGGAGATAGAAAATGCTACGGCCCCTAACTCTGAGTCAGGCAGGGATCGACACCAAATTGTGCTATTTCCTGATTGTGTAAGCCCTTCAGTGTAATTCTGTTTCTTCCTCCTGTATAAAGTGAAAATGTAACGGTCCCTTACTCTGAGTGAGAGACACAGCTCGACCGGGGGCTGTACAGAATGTAAATGAGCTCTCAGCTAGTGAAATGCAAGGAGGAGGGATCCGGAGGGATTCAACCAGGACTGGATATCAGTGTAAACAAAAACACAAGATAAGGAATACTGTGAATACAAGACAGCTTTGCTAATGACATCCAATTGCAAAGTTACTTGTTTTCACTGTCCCCTTATTCTGAAGACCATTTAATGAAATGATAAAACCCCTTTAAGAAAGTGAAAAAAATTGACAAAGGGACACGTAGCTCAGATCTATTAAAATATATCAGAATTTATCCCCTACAGCAAACACCGAACAACAAATATGTATATTATATGTATATAAATATATATTTTTTCATTTTTAAGGCTTTTTCTTTTTTTTAATTTGTACTTGCTATACTACTAGGGTACCTGACCACATCCCGTATGCACTGTTCTGCAATACAATAGTATTACAGAAAGGTGTAATATTGTTGTTTAATAGGAGTAGTAACATGGCAGGTATGGAAGCCTTCATTAGGCAAGTGCTTGACACCCCAGGATCTCTTTGCAGGACAGCCGATTGGGCATAGCAATCGAGCACAGTAACATTAAATTAGATGCCACAACATCTAAAGGGTTAAATGGCCGCTAAAGGCAGGTCCCAGCTGTAACAATCAACTATTACCTGGCATGTATGCAGCGGCCGCAGCAAGGAAGCGCACTCATTACCTCCTTATGGACATTCTGACTTACCTGTATATCATGTAGTGCAGGCATGTTACTACTCCTATTGAGCCTTGCCATAGGCAGGATGTCATAGAAGAACAATATTACAAATTCTAAGTCAAAATCCACTTGAAAAACAAGTCCCATTCAATTGATTGGGCATTTCATGCTGTAGTTCACAAGGTGCGGACAAAAAAGATTTGACGTCCATTATTTCACACGGATTCTGACCTTATCGAGCAGCAGTGACACGGATTACTCTAAACCGCATACAGAGCAGAGCTGAATTTTCTGCTTCGAATTCTGCGTCAGATTTTTGACTTGCGACTACCACCCTAATAATTGAAAGGGGTTTTTCTACACCCTTTTAAAGTACTAACTGATCCATAGAAAGCAAGATCGACTTGCTAGATTGAGAATACCTTTTGAAGGTGGTGTTTACACGCCATATTTGCAATACGACTGAAGTACGCCCCTCAAACACGGTAAAATCATAGTACTCCTTGAGTATTTTCCGCGGCGCACAGTATGTGCCCGTAAAAGGAAGTGACATGTAACTTCTTCCAGGTGCTCATGCGCTAGGGAAAGTGAGGGTATGTTCACACGGCGTCTTTGCGCGCATATTTCGCCACGTATTGCGCTTAATACGCGGCGAAATGCGATCCGCAATTACAGTAATTCATAGCTGTCATAGAGAGCTATGGATTACGCGTCTTCTCCCCGCGCGTACAATACGATCGGATTGTACACGCGGGGGAGAGAATTGACATTTCAATTGTTAGCGCCGATTACGCGCCGCTGACAATGCATGTCATTGGGCCGGCCGCCCCCCCGTGCTTTGGATAACATGCTGATCAGCGCATGGTTCCAAAACACCTGGCGAATTACGGCGCTTACTATATGCGCCGCAATAAGCTGTATGAACATAGCCTGAGAGTGAAGGGGAGCTGGACTGTAGCACAGTTGAAAGTATGTGCTGCCCAGCGCGATCTCATAACAGTAGGCATATAGCTGTGCACACAGGTATGCACCGCTATATGCTGTTTGAACCTAGCCTAAGGGGTTGTCCAGTTCATCCCAAAATTAAAGAATATTACGAACTTATGACATAAACTTTACCATCTCCCACTGTGTTTTAATGGAAAATTACAATCAGAAAAATGGAGTGGCGAATCAAAAACATAACCTTTAATATATTAGCATAAAAATATGCTCACAAAAACATTGAAATAATTTATATATATATTATATTATATTTTATATTATTTTATATATATATATATATATATATATATATATATATTATTATATATATAATTTTTTTATTTATAAAAAAAATTATGTTTTAAATTCCCCACCCCTTTTTTCTGATTTTCGTTTTGTTGGTCACCACCGGTCTAGCACTGCCAGAGCTCTGGTGTTCTCTGTCCCTGGTCACTAATGACATCACGCTCATTTCCCCAAACCCAGCCCATAAGCTATACTTTAATCTATTTTCGATCATTATTATCGGCCTCCCCTGAAAATAAGACCTAGCGGCAATCATTGCTACAGCTCCCCCCACACCATACATTTGTGTTTGCAGATCATTTAGATAGGTCTTACCTTGTGTGGGAGACTACCTGAACAAGAGGTGCTCATTTAAGGAAAGTGCTATTGCTAGACATGAGAGATTGGAACCAATGATTCTAAAAAATAAAGTCTCAATAAATTCATCATAAAATTCAGAGTTTGGAGAGTTATGATGATGTTCCAGAAAATGAGGACATTACTGTCTCTGAATGAATGTTGCTTTTTGTTCATAAATCACGGGATCAGTAAATGTACCATAGATTGTTGTACATGGAAATAGAGTCACAAGAAATTCTTGATGGAATTCAGAGTTTGGCTGGTTATGCTGATGATTGTGATGACACAACTACAGTATATTAATAAATGTAGATTTTTTTTGTTCCAAAATAAATGTGAATTCTTGCTCATGGAATAAATGTGAATTATTGTTGTAATTGTTGCAATTATTGTTCATGGAAAAATAAGACATCACCTGAAAAGAAGACCTAGCACTAGTGTTGAGCGATTGGGTTGGCTATTGAGATCTATCGATCGTCGATGTAGCGCTATCGATTTAAGGTTTCTTTCGATAGTGAGCATCGATTATGCGCGTATGACCATTTAAAGTTATGGGAGGAGGCAACAACACCTTCATTTATACACCCAAAACAAGGCTGGAGAAGCTGAAATTAACATCCACAACAGTCAAATGGATACGTGCTACATCTTAGGCCAACACACTTGGGTTATAAAAGGCCACAGAAAAAAGTTCACAGACCAATCACTATCCCTGTCTTTTAACCAACAGCTGACCTTAAACCTGCATCACACACATATTAAAAAAGTGCCAGAAGGCAGTATGATTTGAACCATCATGTTACTTGAATGGACATTGAATATCCCTGTCCTGGAACAGCATGAGCCCCAATCCTGATGACCCCCACATTTAAAAAGTGCGCAAAAAGGAGTCTTTCAACGACCATTTTAGTTGAACTGGACATTGGACTATACTGTCCTGGGCCACAGATGAGCCCCTATCCTGCTGACCCCCACATCTTAAAATGGTGCTGGAAAAAGGAGTCTTTCAACCACCATTTTAGTTTCACTGGACATTGATCTATACCTGTCCTGGGCCACAGCATGAGCCCAAATCTGCATGACCCTCCACATTTAAAAAGTGCGGATAAAGGAGTCTTTTAACACCATTTTAGTTTCAACTGGACATTGGATAGACCTGTACTGGGCACAGCATGAGCCCCAAACCTGCATGACCCCACATTAAAAGTGCGGAAAACAAAGGAGTCTTTCAACCACCCATTTAGTTTCACTGGACATTGACTATACCTGTCCTGGCCAACAGCATGAGCCCCAACTGTATGACCCCACAACTTTTAATAAGTGCCGAAAAAAAGGATTCTTTCAACCACCATTTTAGTTTCACGGGGACATTGGACTATACATGTCTGGGCCACAGCCTTGACCCAGGGCCGGAGTTTAAGTGGGTGCGGTGAAAGCCAAGGCTGGGTCCGTTCATTATTAAAACGCAGGTTAAAATGCCCTGATGACGCACGCGAGCAACGAAAAAACTGTCGTGCTGAAGCAGGAGGAGAGTCTGGAGCGGAAGTGGTGAGAACTACAGACTTCCTATGTACACAGTCAATACACTGGGTAGCGCTTGCCCTCGTATGAGTGTGGACAATTGAGCTCTCACTTGGAAATTACTGGTGGTTTTACCGCTATGTTACACAAGGTGCCCTTTTTCTTGGCAATTCTTTTTTGCTCATTTTACTCAACGTGCTGGAGGAGAATGTCTCTGTACTTTGTTCTCTGTCCATGCTCATACCATGTCCTTGAATTTCCTACATCATGGTCAAGTTTCTCCTGTACCTCCCTTGTACAATTCAGAGGAATTTTTTTAACAGCTATTTTGTACATGCATTTTTTTTAGTACTTTAATTCTAAAAAAAATTTTTTAAAATGGGATGGAATCCCCCCATGTCTTTGTTTCTTTTTTTTCATTGTTTTAAAATGGGTTGTTAAATACGGGATTGATAGTATGTTAAAGATCTTGCAAAAAAGTCATTTTGAATATGGTCCCTTCAGTGCCCCCTTTTCTGTTTCTGAAGCCCCTTCCCCTTGGCCACTTTGGGCAATTGTGAAAAAACAAATGTCTGTTTTGAAACACATTTTTTTGAATAGGACCTGTAGTATAGCTGCATTACGCAAAAATGCCCCCAAAAATTCAAAGTGACCTTTAGCACTTTGGTCAATTGTGAAGAAAAAAAGTCGTTAGAAAAACATTTTTTAGAATAGGACCGTAGTATAGCGCATGCACGCAAAATGCCCCCAAAAATTCAAAGCATGACCCTTGAGCCACTTTGAGTCAATTGTGAAGAACAAATGTCTGTTAGAAACAACATTTTTTTTTATAATAGTGACCTGTAGTAATTGTGCATTTCAAAGCAAGCATGACCAAAAAACATTTTACAAAATGACTTATCAAGCAATGTTAAAAAATTGTTGAGAGGAGAAATGCCCACTTAGAAGCCACATTAGTTACAAATGGGACCATGATTATTGCTGTATCTCACAAGCTACATGACCCAAAAAATTATAAACATATGACTTCTCGCCACTATTAAAATTGTGAGGGAAAATGCCACTTAGAAGCCACATTTCTGTTCAAAGGACATAATTTATAGCTGTATCTCACAGCCACATGACCCGGAAAAAAATTATCAAATGTGACTTCCAGCACTTATTAAAAAATTGTGAGGGAGAATGCCAACTTAGAAGTCACATTTCTGTTCCAAAGGACCATGAGATTGCTGTATCTCACAGCAACATGACCTCAAAAACATTGGGAACAATGCGAAAACTTCTTAAGATAATGTGAGTAAAATGGAATCGGTGTTGTCATGAAACCTTGCTGTCTTTTACAGTCTCCTCACAGCAAAACCAGGCTAAATAAATGAAACCTGTTGGGATAAAGAGAATAAAAATTGCAGTAAGAAAATGATCTTTTTAAAAAAAAGTTTTCAGTATGGACATTTTCTGTTTTAAAAGGAATTGAAGTAGACCGGCAAACAAAATCGGTGACCTCGGCAATTGGCGGCCACAACAATCATCAGAGATCCACTGCCTGAATCATCTTGATGAAAGTCAAACGATCCACATTATCTGTGGAAAGCCGGATGCGTTTGTCTGTAATGGATCCTCCAGCTGTGCTGAGAGTCCGATCAGATATGACGATGGCTGCTGGGCGGGACATCAAACCTCTATGGCTGGACGAGCCAGCTCGGGCCATTAGTCCATTTTGGTACCCAGAAGTTATTGGTGTCCGGAACACATGCACAAAAAACAACGGTGTTGAGAGGCAGATAGTCGTGCACCATGATCTTAAAGCTGATCTCTGTGTGTTGGTGTGTGCCTGCATTGCATGCCCGTTGGTTGAGGTGGTAAACAAAGATTGCCAGAGGTCTCCCATTAGGCTTCATGCCACCTTGGCCTGCTGCCGCTACGCTTCTTGGAACTCTCACGGCTGTCACGTCGCTGAGTTGTTCCACCGTGACATTTGGGGAATGTGAAGCAGACGCAAACAGATGTCTCCAGTTGATCAAGTCAAGCAAGGTCTCCATTTCCTGCTTTTTACCTCTCTATTTGGGTGTGGTGGAAGGAAAGTGCTGAGTTTTGTTTGTACGGGGATCCAGCGAGAGGTGGCCTCCAGTAACTGTTGTTCATTTTTGATGGCCTTTAATGCTGTGGATTCATGTTGGAGGAAAAGGAAATGGAGCATCCAAAGCACTCATGTGAGAGATGGAGCCTTGTTTTCCCAAGCCTCTGGGTCGAGGGGCATAGCAAATGATCTTTCTCATCATTACTCCTACCGCCTCAAATTTCATCGCCAACCTCTTTACAAGCAGGAAGTCTGGTTAACATCTGGTTGTCTTGGAATAACCTTCCTCCTCCTCCTCCGCTGCCTCCGGCCTCAGCTTCAAACACAGCCCTGACTTGCCTGTGATGATGCACCTGAGAGCTGATTGCGCCACCTATGCATAGCTCTGGACCCCGACCACTGACCTAAATGAAGACCGATGAAATTGTGAAATGTCGGGCTTGTGGATTTGACGGAGGAGAATGGATCACGTGTACGGGAATCTGTGTCCGTATTCCTCCCTCCGTCGCTGGCGGGTCATGTGGTTTCAGAGTGTCCCAAGGATCGTTTCCAGAATCTAGATCACCTCTATGCTCATAGCTGACAAGGGCATTGTCCGCACGGACCATTTTTGTGGGGCTTATTCAAAAACATGGCAAGGATGGTGCAGAGCTCTTTCACCTGCCTCCACTCTCGGTGGTTCAACACCCCGAGGTCCGTACCGCTGCTTGTCAGGCCATGTGTCACTTCGTACTGCGTAATGGCATTGCGCTGCTGCCACAATCGCTGGAGCATGTGGAGGGTGGAATTCCAGCGTGTTGCCACGTCAACAATGGGGCGGTTGACGGGGAGGCCGAGTGACGCTGCAACGCAGCCAGGCGGGACGAAGCAGGGTGCGAACGGCGGAAGTGCGAAACTCAGACCTCGAGCCTTCTTCAGCAGGCAGTCCAGACCCGGGTAGTCTTAGAAATTTCTGGACGACAAGGTTCATGACATGTGCAGGCAAGGGATGTGCTCCAGCCTACCGATCTTAAGGGTGGCCAGCAGATTTCGCCCGTTATCGCACAGGCACAAGGTTCTTGTCACCCAGCCAGCGCTCGGTCTCGTTGCTTAGAGCCGTCCACAGCTCCTGACCTGTGTGTGGACGGTCTCCAAGGCAGATTAATTTCAACACGGCCTGGTGTCTCTGGGCATGTGATGCCACCAGAGGACCTTGGGGGAAAGAGCCCTGCACCATCCCTGCGGATTTGAAGAGCGTGCGCCGAGCCTGAGAGCCACCGTCACCCCCAGAGACATCCACCCAGCTCACCCAGTGAGCTGTCACAGAGATATAGCGGCCTTGGCCGTGCTTACTAGTCCATGTGTCGGTGGTGAGATGGACTTTTCCGGACACAGATGCAGACAACGCGCTTGAAATTTTAGATGACACGTGGCTGGCCAGGGCAGGGACGGCTTTTCTGGCAAAGAATGCCTGCTCGGCATCTGGTATTGGGGGCAAGCGAGGGCCATGACGTGGCGGAACCCATCTGTGTCCATCAGACGGAAAGGCAACATTTCCAAGGCCAAAAGCCTGGCAATGCCGACATTCAGGCTTTTGGCTTTGGGATGGTTTGGGTTAAGTGTTTCTTCTGCTCCCAAACCTGGAAGACAGAAGGCTGGCTGCTAGACTGGCCGCTGTACGGCGTGCAGGTCGTCAAACTGGCGGAAGGAGAAGGGGTAGGATGGGTCTCTGGTGGTGCTGGTGGTACTCGGGCGACGGTGGAGGCTGAAGCGGAGGCTGATCCCTGATCATGACTCTGAGAGACATGGGCAGCTGAGGAACGCTTGGTGGTGGCGGAGGAGGAGGAGGCGGAGACAGAGGGGGTGACAGTGGTTGGAGGCGCGGCGTCGGTCTTGCCTTTTTTTGGCGATGTGTTCCCTCCATTTCACCTCATGCATTCGCTGCATGTGACTAGACATGTTGGTGGTGGTTAACCACTTAAGGTTCTTGCCTCTACTTATGCGTTTACGGCAAAGGCGGCATATGACATCGCTGGGTGAATCAGAGGCTTGCTCAAAGAAGGCCCAGGCTTGAGAGGTCCTGGACCTTTTTGACGGCGATAAGCGAGGAGCGGGTTTGCGCTGACCGTGGCTGGCGGAATCATATCAGCGGACTTCTGCGACCGCCCTCTCCCTTTTTGTGGCGGGACCCGTATTGACACTACCCCATCGTCTTCCTCCTCGTCCACTGATGAAGCGCTCGCAAGCAAATTCTGCGGAAAGACCAGGATGGATCCGCAATGTCGTCAGCATCATCATCATCAACACAGGTGACTTGGTCGTCCTGACTTTCTGCATCAGAAGCTGCGGGCTACAAGCAAGGGGCACTGCAAGGCGTTGCCGACCGCCCGGGATTTTTGCCGATTGACCGGCTTCCTTCACCTCTTTGATGGCATCAGTAACTGGGGTCAGAGCAGAGAAAATCATCTTTTGGGCCCCTTGATCTTTTAACATGCCTTCTGACCCCAACCGCATTTTGTCTCAAAGAGGTCTTCAGAAAAAGGATTATCCACAGTGGTGGGTACAAGAGTTGTATTTTGGGCTGCTCATGTTGGACAGATGTGATGATTGCTGGATGACGATTTTGTGGACCGTGACTGCGAGCGAGGAGGAAGACTGCTAGATGCAGGTTGCATTAAACCACTGGAAGGACCAGATTGCGACGATTTAGTTACTTAGATTCACAGGACCATCACCCAGAGATGACAGGCCTGGCGGTTCTGCAATGACGATTCCGCTGGCATGAGTGTTGTTGCTGCACTGGAGGTAGCACCTTCTCTCGTACTCTACCTCATGTGCGACCCCCCTCTTTGCTCGCACTACCACCTGCATTTTCGCTCCATGTTCAGAAATATAATAAATTGAGAAGGTATGGAATAGTTTTTGGAAGTCTTTATATAAAAAGGAGGCAATTCACAGGCTTTTCCAAATCCTTAATCAAAACAAATTTTCCCCCTCGCTGGATTCAAATTTAACTGCAAGGTGTCTATCAACAAATTGGACTGGGCAAAAGTCCAAAAAACAGTATCTGTTATTGTTTTTGATATAATAAACGGTATTTTTTGCACCTTTCAATTCACCTTGTGAGTGGAATATAGAATTGCTGTTTTAAGATTTACGTAGATGCTGCGTCAATGACAGTGCTGCGGTGGCAAAAAGTCAAAAACACGTAAACTGTTATGTTTTGATATAATTAAACTGTATTTTTTGCACTTTCAATTCACCTGTGGTGAATTATAGAATTGCTGTTTTAAGATTTACGTTAGATGCTGCGTCAATGACAGTGCTGGGTGCGCAAAAAGTCAAAAATCACGTAACTGTTATGTTTTGATATAATAAACTGTATTTTTTTGACCTTTCAATTCACCGTGTGAATATAGAATTGCTGTTTTAAGATTTACGTAGATGCTGCGTCAATGAACAGTGCCTGAGTGCGCAAAAGTCAAAAATACACGTAACTTGTTATGTTTGATATAATAAACTGTATTTTTGCAATCTTTCAATTAACCTGTGGTGAATAGAGAATGGCTGTTTTAAGATTTACGTAGATGCTGCGGCAATGAACAGTGCTGGGTGCGCAAAAGTCAAAAAAAAGTTATCTGTTATGTTTGATATAATAAACGGTATTTGTTGCACCTTTCAATTCCCTGTGGTGAATATAGAATTGCTGTTTTATGATTTAAGTGATGCTGCGTTCAATGAACAGTGATGGGTGCGCAAAGTCAAAAAACACGTAAACTGTTATGTTTTGATATAATAAACGGTATTTTTTGCACCTATCAAATTCACCTGTGGTGAATATAGGAATTGCTTGATTTTAAGATTACGTAGATGCTGCGTCAATGAACAGGTGCTGGGTGCGCAAAAGTCAAAAAAAAAACATGTAACTGTTTTGTTTTTGATATAAATAAAATGTATTTTTTTGCAACATTTCAATTCACCTGTGGTGAATATAGAATGCTGTTTTAAGATTTCGTAGATTGCTGCGTCAATGACAGTGCTGGTGCGCAAAAGTCAAAAAAAAAACGTAACTGTTATGTTTTGATATAATAACTGTAATTTTGCACCTTTCAATTTCACCTGTGGTGAATATCAGAATTGCTGTTTTAAGATT
The DNA here is from genome assembly GCA_025379985.1 of Phyllomedusa bahiana. NCBI lineage: Eukaryota > Metazoa > Chordata > Amphibia > Anura > Hylidae > Phyllomedusa > Phyllomedusa bahiana. The sequence goes on along the minus strand of JAODAL010017172.1, from coordinate 16,675 downwards.
TACGTAGATGTGCGTCAATGAACAGTGGGCTGGGTGCGCATAAGTCAAAACACGTAACGTTATGTTTTGATATAATAAAACGGTATTTTTTGCACTTTCAATTCACTGTGGTGAATATAGACTGCTGTTTAGATTTAGTAGATGCTGCGTCAATGAAACAGTGAAGGGTGCCGGATAAGTCAAAAAACACGTAACTGTTATGTTTTGATATAATAAACGGTATTTTTTGCACTTTCAATTCACCTGTGGTGAATATTAGAATTGCTGTTTAAGATTTACGTAGATGCTGCGTCAAGAACTGTGCTGGTGTGGCCAAAAGTCAAAAAACACGTACTGTTATGTTTGAATATAATAGACTGTATTTTTGCACCTTCAATTCACATGTGGTGAATATAGAAATTGCTGTTTTATGATTTACGTAAGATGCCTGCGTCAATGAACAGTTTGCTGCCCCTGGGTGCGCGAAAGTCAAAAAACACGTAACTGTGATGTTTTCGTCGATTCCCGGTATTTTTGGCAACAAAAAAACCTGTGCTGACATACAAGATTGCTGGTTTGTACTTTAAGTGGCAAGGTGGATATGATAACAGTCACTGGTGTTATGGGTAAATTTGAACACCTATCTGAAATATATCTTGTTAATAAAAAGTGGAGTTTTGCAGCTAACAAAGAGACCCTGCCGTTACTAGAAATTATGTTTATCCAATATAAGTTTCAGGTGCCCAATATCCAGGAAATATTTCAATAGCAAATTTTAATAATAAAGATATTCCACTAAATGTCTATCTCTAAGTATTGGTGAACTTTATCCGTGTTCTTTATAGATAGAGTTGTTGTGTTCGCCAGGCCCCCCCCCCCCCCCCCGCTCCCACCGCCGTAAATTTACAGTGGTAGTTCTGCTTTAAAATTCTCTAGCTAACTACATAAATGTTCAAATCCCTAATCTACTAAATTGTTGGATCACAGCTAATAGTAGAGGTTTCTCTGTGCAGTAAATAGACTAATTTCGACTGAGCCTGTTTGGCCACAGGCCAGAATCGCTGGTCCTTATCCCTATGAGACGCTGAGGAGGACACTGACGGCTGTAACAGGAAACGCTGTTCTATGTAAAACGAGGCATGTGATTTTTCCAGCCAATCGCAACTATTACATCATCCCAGTCATGACGTCGCACACACATCTCACCCTGCTCTATTCTGTAATCTGATTTGCTGTCCACCAAAATTACAGGAAGCGCCGAAAAAGGCGCGATCTTAATAGATTATGAACAGATTTTAACCTTAATTATCGCATGATCTGGAAATTTCGATCACCATAAAAACCTTGCCGATTTCAACTTTGTCGATAAAAATCGCTCAACACTAATCTTCATTAAACAGAGTTTGTTGTATTGTAAATTTTTGATCAAACAGCATGTCAGACAGAGAGGTGGCAGGCCCTTCACATACGAGGGGCACTGGAACAAGTGTTCATGGAGCAGGCACAGGTCACAGCACAGTAAGGGGGCGTCACAGCAGGGGTGAATCGGCGAGGCCAGAGCTACCAGTGTCATCTAGCGGCCGTGTGTTGACCACCAATTCAACACTAGGTCATCCATTTCCTCCCAGATGACATCTGACAACACCAGCCAAGAGTCGCTGGGTTTGTCAGGCACAACCCTTAGTTGGCATGGCCCGGGAGCAGGTCAGGGGCCCTCACCAGTCCTCAACCCACCTCTGTCCTGTTCGGTTCCCTCAGCCAGAGAAGTACTAAATGCTGTGGGCTCTGCGCCATTATATAGCGAGGATGAACTATTTGAGAATAGTCAGCAGCTACTTTCCAGCAAACAGGTGGGGCAGACATCCACTGTTTCTTCCAGTAGGCAGGCAAGTAGTGATGCAGAGAGGTGGCATGGGGTGTTATGTTGTGCGCGGTCAGGGCTTGATATACGAGGAACGTTGAGGAGCGTCAGCACGTGATGGCAAACACTAATCGATGGACAATGTAGGGATCAAACTTAGAGCTGAGGTGAAGCAGGGCTTCACTCATTATCGTCAGGAGAAGAGGGCGCAGATTTCGCGAGTCAGGCTGCGGGCGCAGCCAGAAAGTCGGTAGTGTGGTCGTGAGGTCAGCAGGGTGGAGCAGTGCGAGGTCGGTTAGCAAACGGCCACGGGGTAGACCACCCGCTTCGCAGGTCCCTCCGGCCCAGAAAGCAGCGGCGCAGGGCCTCAATGAGGCAGCAGCAGTAGCAGCCAGTCAGTGCGGAGCGTTCGTGGTAAATCACTACTCGGCGGTGTGGCAGTTTTTGCCAAGTCATTGGAGGAGGCAAATTATTGGGGGGGGGGGGGGCTTATTTAGATTTATGGGCAGAAAGTAAAGCGTGGCCAGGGACCTTACGTTGGTACCACAGCTCAGCATCAACATATGCAGCGTCACCATCCAGTGGCCAGGGAGAATTGTGTCTCAGATGTGGTGGCACCTGCCATTTGCTCAGACCCTTTCAGGAGGCCACGTTATTTGTCAGTCGTCAGGACTATGGGATGAATAACGTTGTTCCACTGCTTCATGTCCTGGAACAGATGCTGCAAAATCTGTCTGGGCAGGGGACTGGAGACATGGCGACTAAATCTCACGGCCATATAAGTCTAGTGGGGGCTGAACTGGAGGAGGAGGAGGACATTTGAGCACAAGCAGTGTCTGGCGAAATGAGTGGTATTTCTACCCAGGTGACAGGAGAGGAGGAGCAGGAGTAGTCGGAGGAGGTAGAGGGAGATGAGAAAGACGAGGCAGATGACCCAGACACACCCTGGCAGTATACAATGAAGATGAAGGCAGGGAGTCCCTCAGAGTCACTTGTGCAGATGGCCCGCTGTATGCTGATTTGCCTGGGTGACAGCTGAATAGTCAGCACCCGGCAAAGGGATGACTTCTGGCTCTCCACTCTCTTGGATCCTCGATACCGGTCCAAAATGGTGGCCTTTTTTTCACCTGCCGAGAGGGAGGACAAACCTTCAAGTATATAGAGAAATCCTATGTAGTCAGTTGGCTGCTGCCTATCTGCGCCATTGTCCATCCTCTGGCAGGTCTGACTGGGGGGTTCCTCAGCACTCACGTACCACTGCCATGGCTGCTGTGGGGAGGGTGTGGGGATAGGAGCAGTACAAGCTCCGTCAGCAGCAACCTGCGTCTGGAGTCATTGATGAGCAGTTTCCTTCCCCGCCTAGTGAGGAAGGTACTCCCCAGCAGCAGTCGGACCTAGAGCAGACCCTGAACCAGCAGGTGGTGGCCTACTTGGACAGCACTCATGCCACCCAACATAGTAAGATCCGCTGGACTACTGGGCAGCCAAACTGGATTTGTGGCTGCAACTTGCAGAGTTTGCACTGGAGAAGCTTTCCTGCCCGGCCAGTAGTGCAGCATCAGACCGGGTGTTCAGTGTGGAGGGGGCCAAAGTTACACCAAGAGGAACTCACTTGTCCACCTGAAATGTGGAGAGACTCACCTTTGTCAAGATGAATCAGGCGTGGATCGGCCGGGAAATTCCCACACCCCCAATGCCTGATGCATCAGATTAGATCAGCCATGAGCGTCACCAAAACTTTGAGAAATGAGTCTGGATTCTTCTGGCTACCTGCCTCAGCTACTATTTTGATGCTGCCACCTGCCTGATGCCCACACATATGCTGCCAGCTGCTCCATTTTCCACCCACCATATTTACCAGGAACTGGTATTGCCACCCATCTCCCCACTCTTCATTAGGGCATTATGTAGACTTCTGATGCTGCCGTCACCTCCTCAATCTGTCAATGTGCCACTCTCCGAGCTGCCACTACTGCTGTTGCTGCCGTCACCTCCACACTGTCATTATGCCACTCTGTGGCTTACTCATGTTGCTGCCACCTCCACAATCTGTCATTTGCCACTCTGTGGCTTACTCATGTTGCTGCCACCTCCTTAATTTTCATTGTGCCACTCTCCAACCTCATACTGCTGCTGTTACTGCCACCACCTCCACACTCTGTCATTGTGCCACTCTGTGGCCTACCCATGATGCTGCCACCTCCACAATCTGTCATTGTGCCACTCTGTTGTCTATTCATGCTGCTGCCACCTCCACACTGTGTCATTGTGCCACTCTGTGGACTACTCATGCTGCTGCTACCTCCGCACTGTGTCACTGTGTCACTATGTGGACTACTCATGATGCTGCCATCTCCTCAATTTGTCATTGTGTCACTCTGTGGCCTACTCATATTGCTGCCACCTCCTAAATTTGTCATTGTGCCACTCTTTGGTTTACTCATGATGCTGCCACCTCCTCAATTTGTCATTGTGCTACTCTTTGGCCTACTCATGCTGCTGCTACCTCCAAATCTGTCATTGTGCCACTCTGTGGCCTACTCATGCTGCTGTCAACTGAGCACACTCTCAGTCGACCACTCTGTGGTTTCCTAATGCTGTTTCCACCCTCCTCCACTCTATGACGTTGCCACTATGTTTGGTTTTCCCCTTCTTTGCATCTGTCAGATGGAATGAAAAGGAGAAACACAACCGACTGTGTCTTCACAGAAGCCGTAAGGCCGGTATGACATGGTCCTTTGTTTGCATCAGGATTGTCTGATGATTAGGTAGCCAAAAACAGGAGTAGATACAAAACACAGAAGAGATGCATATATCCCATTTACTCGTCATCTCATTTCGGATCAACTCCTGTTTGTTTTTGGCCTTAGCAATACTGATGGATTATTGACCGACTGAAAGCGGACACTGACGGATCAAAGGAAGGGCAAAATGATCAGTGACGTCAATGCAAAATTACTGCTGATACCCTCTCTACTCTTTCGGTGGGGGAAGGGGGGAACTCTACATGTATCAGCATTTAACAGAAAAAGTTCCGTCATAAATTATGACTCATAATCTGTGGAATCATATGATGATAGTAGGATCTTGGCCCTCAGCTCGGTTCTATCCAGCTGGCGCTGACATTACCTTCATCGTCACCTATCATCTGTGTGTCATACTAAAACACAGCATTATTTTAATAACAAACCAGGCTCCCTATGCATATTTGAGCATGGCACAATGTTCTACAACACCATACAGGCTCTCTGCAACCAGGAAATAGCTGTTTTTAACGCGATTTGCCGCAAATAAATTCGGGTCAAAACTATTTTTTTGCCAGAAATTCGGCGAATCTGCCAAATTGAATTTTTGAGAAATTCGCTCATCTCTAATTGTAATATATCAATGAAAGGTTGTTTGGCAGGAAAAATTCATCTGAAATTGGATTAGGCTGGGTCACTTACCTTCCTGTCAGGTTCTTGTCTTCTCTTACAATAAAGCTCGAGCCTCTGCTGTGTATTAAAAAAGCCTTGAAGGGACAGGTAGGTAGGCATAACTTTTTTATTATTTTTATTTTACCCAGTCTGGTCCCATTTCAGATCATTTTTTTTCCTGCAAGACAACCCCTTGAAGTACTTTTTTTTGGTTTTCACACAAGTAATGGAAAATCCATTTAATCATCTATAGTTGATTAAAACATATAGCTCAGAAATTCCAATCTTTTCGAATTCTACGACAGTGTAAACAGACTAGTCGGTTTAATAATCTTTCAAATTGATCATAGTGGCTCATGCTCTATTACTAATTTGATGAATCTTTATGCTTGTCTAACATGTTATACCAACTATTTTGGTTGGCTTACTTCCACTAATTTTCCATTCCAAAATGTAATTGCAATCTTGTCACATTCTGTTTCAAGGGGGCTTTGTCCTCTTGTCAAGTAAACCAAAAAAAGTATTCAAAACAGACAATAAATATTAGTGCATAACTATGTCAAACTATAGATTTCAAAGATAGTTGTGTCCTTATGAGTTGTTTCTTTCCCTGCAACATGAGCTGATTGTGTGTGTGTGAAGATGACATCTTTTCATTGGAGACCCATTAAATCAGACAGGTAAGCAAGTAAAGAAAGGGGTTAGGGTAGAGGAAGGGACTGTGTGAGCCCAACCATCTGTATCATGCTCTGAGCTCGCTGTAAATTGACCATATAACCTATTTCTCAAACGTTTTGTCTGGCTTTCTACTTTCTACATTAAACCCTGATAACTTTTTATGCAGTAACACATCTGTATGTCCAATGTGTGTAATCCTGTCAGAGTTGCTACTTAATAATGGCAAGTCTCATTATAGACTTCCCTGCAAATGTTAAAAACAGAGACTGTGTAATTCGATTGTTTGCAAACCTCCATATGCTAAGATGTAAAAAGGATTTTTATGGAATTCCTAGCATACTGTTAGACTAAATTGGCCTTATATTTCTCTTAACTTTAAACCTAAGACTGCCTTGAGAAATGTTTAATCTTTTTGTCAGCTCATAGAATATAATACGCAGAGCAGAGACACAGGATCAATGTGTTCAGACTTGACTATATTTCTGTCTGTCACTCTAGCTTACTATAGTTGTGCAATAACTATTTTTTAGTTTTCTTAATGCAAATCTCTTACATCTAAAATGCCAACTAATATTTCAGAGATCTGCAAAGGCATTTAGTATCTATTTTGCATATAGAATAGAATATGGATAACTGTGCAGTGTATTTATCCACAATATTAACTGCCATAGGAAACCCTACAATGTAATTTTCTAGCTTCTCTATACGAGAGACCACAAAGAAACACTACAGAAGAATAAACATCCAAATGCCTGTCATAATATACTATAAAATATATTATATAAGCAGAGCATACTTAGTTTGAACTTTATTTTATAATTGTCATATCTAGTGTATATAGGATCAGCAAACATAAGTCTCCAAATTCCAAATCTCAGCCCTTCTACAGTATCCAATTGTAATTGCAGTCCATTGAATTGTAATGCGCAGTCTCACCCATGATATACAGAGATGAATCTTGATATGACCAGATAAAACACTAACCTTGGACCTGAGACATTGAGAAGGAGGGGAGGCACCCCAGGTTGGAGTTCATTTTTATTGTGATGCAGACTAATTCATAGACATTAAAGGTGTTTTCTCACAATGCAGCTTCATAGATTCACATGCAGCCTAAGCCTCACACTTTCAAGTCAGGCTGTGGGTGGTTTTATAGCAGTGATTAGCATATCAGATCTGCTATTCCTTAGTGAGATATAAGTACAGGAGATTGTAAGTTAACAATGCTACTCAGTGTCAGACTGGGGTGCCTGGGGCCCACAGGTGGAGTTGACTCTACAGCTGCTTAAAATGACTGTACATGTTTCCTCTTCTCTGCATCTTGCTTTTTGCTTCCTTCTGAGGATTTCTATGCAGTTATAAAAATAACTCCAGGTCTACCATTCTCCGGGGTCCACTGGGGGTTTCCCCTATTCCCCTGTGGGCCAGTCCGAGCCTGATGCTACTAACCTCCCATGAGTGAAAATAAGTGCTTTCTAAAGGTAAACAATTAAACAATCAAATCTTGAGATAAAGACTTTCCTCTGTTTGACCATGATTAACACTCAATGCTCTCTGTCTAATCAGGAAAGGAGATATGGACGGTAACCTAGAGAGACTTGTGTGCACTGAGAGCAGTTAAATCTTACTTATCTCCTGACCAGGGCAATATCAACAGAGCAATGTATTTAGAAAAAAGTCTTCAATTACTTGTCACTACATGTTGAAAGTTAATATTTTTACTGACAGAACCAAGGGCATAGCTACAGGGGATGCAGAGGTAGCAGTCGCTACCGGGCCCTGCAGCCTGAGGGTCCCAAAAGCCCTTCTGCCACCTAAGAAGATACCATTATTGTAAATGGTGCATGGTAACTGAGGGCCCAATTACGCTTTTTGCACTAGAGCCCAAGATCTTGAACTTCCGCCTCTGGACAGAACCCCTTTAATTTAAAATAATTGTTGAGTGTAAAGTGCAGAAGTCATGCTCTTGTAGTGATTGCTTTACAATTTGTTATAAATCTCAGGAATTCTTGTACTGAGTTTGTAGTCCTTCAGAATATCAGTTTGGTGTTTGTCTAGTTTCTGCTGGGAACTGTTCAGATAATCCCTGGGTCATAGAGCCGCTTTCTGCGTTTGGGTCAGTTGTAGTTTAGCAACATTTTTGAAGAAAAGCTTTAGGATCAGTTTAGGAATAAGGTTCTAGTGTTAGGGACAATCAGATGTTGAGGGAAGATTTAGGGACAGTTAGTTTGGGTGAGTTATCAATATTAATCTCTTGTTTCTGGAATCATCTAGCAGTGCGTCTTTCTTCCTGGATTTATACATGCTTTATATTGTTATTTTGTGTAACTGCTGGTATGTTTCCTTGTTTGGCTGTTGTTAGAAGACCTCCAGCGTCCTTACAACAATTTAAAATATTATATTCCCAGCCAGCAAGCACTGAGGTTGGAGAACAAGATGCAGACAGATAATATGAACAGAGGTGCTTTATGGCAACATGGGCTTAAAGGGTTTCTTTACTACTTGCAAAAACTTGCCTATCATCCCACATATGATAAAATAAAAAAATTAACTCGTATTTACCTCTTTTGTCATAACCTTTCTAGCACCTTCGGAGCTCCAGTGTTCCCTGCTGATCACTCACCGATGATGTTCTGTTCAAGACTCATTTGACGTTGAGCAAATCACTGGCCTCAGCAATCACGTCTGCATGTAACCTGAGGCCAGTGAGATTACCATGAGCCATGAATGGAAGATCATCAGTGACTGATAAGAGAAGTTGTGAAAACCTCTTTAACAGAAATTTTCACTTTGAGACATTCACATTGTATATAAATACATCTATATGTCTATGAATTTTGGGTGTATGTATGTGTGTATGCATGTTTAAGTAACAATTTGCCTACTGAACTAAGAAAACAACCAGTAAAGCCTGCAAGAACCTAATTTCTGTGTCTCTTTGTTTCTTCTTTCGGAGCTACACCACATCCTACACTGCCACATTACAAATGGAAAATGCTAATAATTTGAAATTAATCTCTTCCAACATTTGCTATATTTATTGTTTGCAAACTTTTATACCTTCTGTTTTTAAATAATTATAATGGAGTAAAATAATACAATCATACAGTAGAATAAAACTTATTCAATCATGGATTTAAATATACAAATCTATAGATTTAATATCATGTTTTCTCATGAGCTTAAAGGTGTTTACACGCCTCAATGATTACCTACTAACAAGTAGGAAAAGGTAAATGAAGACTATTATTAAATACATTGCTCTTTTGATTTTGCTTTGGTCAGGAGCTAAAGAACATTTTATTTCCTCTTAGAATACATAAGTTTCTCTGGTTACCAACCACCTCCCCTCTTCTTTCCCTCATCTTATCTATTTTTTTCCTTCTTACCAGCAAGACTGGCCGTTGGAGCCATGGTGAGTAATCATCTTCGCCGATGCAACAGACTTGACTTTTTGTTTACTAAAACTAAATAACGAAAACTTTTCACCATTGCTTAAGAATTACTGTGAAGCCTTGATTTTACCTACTTTTTAGAAATATCCTGCAGTCATGTCACTATTAGGGAATGTTCACATGGCGTAAATTCGGAGCACATTTCGCCGCGTATTTGCGCATAATACGTGGCAGGTTGCGCGCCGCAATTACGGTAATCCATAGCTCTCATAAAGAACTATGGATTACGCCTTGTCCCCCCGTGCATACAATACGATCGTACTGTACGCGCGGGGAGATGTGACATGTTAATTACTCGCGGCAATTATATGCCAAGAGTAATGCATGTCAATAGGGACGGCGGCTGCAGGCCCCCACGTGCTTCTGGATAGGCTAATCAGCGCGACCCCAAAAAAATCACCCGTGTATTGCGGGCGTAATGTGAACATGCCTAACGGGAAATAGCTAGGAACGCAGCCCTTAATTTGTCAATACAGTATAGAACACTCACCCTAACCGTAATGTAAGTGTAAGTGACTGGGGTTGTGAAACGCAAGGTGAAAAAAACCCCTTTAAGGGTGTCTTTACTAAGGCAAAGCAGATGCAAGGGGGTTTTCCTTGGTTCAGAACTACGGCTGTAGCCTCAGGGCCACAGTATAAAAAAACTGCTAGGTCTAAAACTCACTTTGTTTCCCATAGCAACCAATCACAGCCCCCTTCATTTCATATAGTGCTCTTGAAAAATGAGAGGGGTGCTCTGATTAGTTGCTATGAAATGAAGTGAGTTTTAGACCTAGACGTTTTTAATGGGGGCCTCGTGTGTTTTGTATGATGCCTATATACAGCACCATATTACAGAGATGTTCTGTCTTTAGACATAATTTCTGTAATATACAGTGAATGGGGAATGCCATACTGTTATTTATGATGGATTTTCATTGCATCGTCATGGGGCCCACAGGGGTTTTCAATTTGTGCGTACATTCAGTGGGGGACCTCCACTCATTGAGAAATGGATCCTTGTGACCCCGTTTTAGTTTACAACAAAAAAAGAAGGAAAGCTGTGTTTTAAGTGCATATTCCCTAAACGTTTGAGTTTCATAAAATTGTACATAGATTGTTTCAGATAACATTTGTAATCTTTTTTAAAGAGTTCTGGTACCTGGACTATCCTTAAAAAAGACTTATAAGCATTCATCCCAGTATTGTAAACTTTTTGAGCTCGCAATCAAATAAGATAACAGAGATTGTGTGCCTTTTTATGATTTGTCCCTGGAACTTTCACACTTAAGGTCTCCCACATAAATATTCCCTTTTTATTCATGTTCCCCTGTCATATGAGATCCACAGGAATGCTGGTTTTCCGTAATGAGAAGAATTGTCAATGCCAGTTAGAAATCCTTTTTATCCAAGGTTTACTTAAGACTTGATTCATCTTGGCATGTTGGGAGTCAACTCCACTGCTTGGCCGTTGAGTACTTATTTCTTTCAATGGCTCTCATCCAAAATACAAGTGTCTTTCACATGCCATGAAAAAATACATTAAATCTGCATACAATGCCAAGACTTCAAGCATAGCTTAAACATGTTCATTCACCCAATTTTGCACGTCTGGGTAATCTTTGTGTATAAAAGGATCAATGGTGTAACAGGGAATTCTTATGGTTGAACACCCCTTATAATGATAGGGCCTTAAGCAAAAGACTTCTTTTAATTGTGCTTGATTTTGGAATTGGAAATGGAGAAATGTAGACAGCAGCTGGATGATTTAGCATTTACCACGTACTGCACTGCCCATTCCAGATGTCTCCACTTAATATATATATTTTATATGCTTGAACCATCTCCAGGTCTAGATAAAAAGTGCATGGTAACTATTTGAACAAGAAACACATGAAAGGCAACATTTCTTAGTACAAGTGTAAAAGAATGACAATACATGTTATGCAAACTGATGGGTTAAATTTCGGGACATTTAGAAATTTTACTGTGTGGAATACTAAAAAATAACCTTACATAAAATATCTACTCCAAATCCAAAGCTATTGACCAATATGTAACTAAAGATGTTTTAGTGTTTCCCTTTTTGTAATATGAGGGTTCCATTCATTAATTATTGTTGAGACACAAGCACTTATAGATAACCACGTCATACTTCTTAGCATTAAAGCACATTCATATTCATTTAGATGAAAACTCCAGCTTGGATCCAGATGGATGAAAAAGTAAAAAATAAGCTTTTTTTCCAATACATTTAAAAGCGTGAAAAAAGACAAAAAATTACAATAGAAAGTCGTCTTAGAATTTCTTTAAACTTCATTATCTGGGCAGTTACGGGTCAAAAACTGACCAAACAACCAAAGGGGAACGCAGTTGCAGGGGAATGTCCGCCAGGAAAGAACCGACAGACCCAAGATCCCCCTTGCGTCAAAGAGGGACTCCTTTAACACCGTCTAGATGTTCCACAGACTTGACGAACTTTCTTTAAACGTAATGTAGAGCCCCCTCTCCCCCCGAAAGGTGGAGAGGGGTCGGCAGTAATTTTGGTTGACGTCACTGAATTTTGCCCTTCCTTTGACCCCTTGTGTCCATCAAAAATTTTCCATCAGTATTGCTAAAACCAAAAAAAACAGGGGTTGATCCAAAAAAAAGAGATGACAATAGTGAAGTAATGTTGAGCGATTATTTTTCACAAAGTTGAAATCGGCCCCAGTTTTTATGTTGATTTAAATTTTTTAGATCATGCGTAATTTAGGTTTAAAATTGTGCATCATCCGGGGGTTGTAGTGTCCCCCAAAAAACCCGGGGGGCCCGGGCCCTGTGTGTTAAGTTTTGCTCAGTAGGGCTGCGTTCACACAGCATTTTTTAAAGCCCCTTGGACTGCGGGATGGATTTTTACAGAGAAAAAAATGTGGCCGGGGCGTCCCTCTGAAGCTCTCACCCTTTATTTACTCTCCCCAAACAGGGAAACGTGCTTTCAGTGACAGCTATGAATTAAACCCTAAAATCGGCCCGTCGTCGGGGGGTATTTAAGCACAAACGAAGTACGGACTGACATTACGTGGTGTGAAATACACGCTTATTTGGGGGGCCCAAACTGTTTTGTATGCCCCAAAATAGCCCCAAAAATACAGTAAAATCATAGGGGCGAGTGCTTGTTACCTGCTTTTTTTCCCTTGCACCAGCCCGGCCCAAAAAAAATAATTTACTGCCCAGGGCGAAAAGGAGAGTGGAGGGAGGTGGCCGGAGTGCTGCTAAAATTTCCCCATGGAAGCAGTACTTCGAACACAGGCGAATGCGGTGCGCACGGTACGTGCCACTCTGTACACGCTGTGGAACAGACCCTTAGGGCATTTTCACTGGCGTACTGCCGCATTTTTAAACCCGCAGTCACTGGGGTTTTTTGGAAGTACGCACTTTTTAGTGGGGCCCTTTCACCTTCATTGTCAGCGCCCAAGAATGACATGTTTTCATTTTTCCCCCGGGGGTAAAATAATCGATTGTACGTGAGGGGGACAGACAAATTCTAGCTCTCTAGAGGGTAGAATTACCGTAATTGTAGGCGCATTTTTGGGTATATTGAAGTGCAAATCATGGTGAAAGCACCCCACAATTATCCCGTGTGAACATCCCTTAGTCTGGCTGCACAGCTAAAAACTTAGCAACCCTGAAAATTATGGTATAAAAAATTCTATTCAAATAGAATTCATAATCAGGTTGTAGTTTCAAGCTAAGGGACACAACAGGCGGATTTTTTAAAAGTGACGTGAATGGGCGATTTTTAAATGTATGTATATACGCAATAAACAATACGGTAAATACAAAAACATATACCTTTATACAACACAAAAAGTATACACCAAACACCACAATGTAACCACCACCAATATACAGAGACTTTTTAAACACACACTGTAACAGAGACATGTTACACACATGTTTACAGAGACATGTATCAACATTATACAGGACATGTATACACACATGTATACAGAGACATGTATAACCCACACATTACACACAATACATTTTTACAGTTCACTTTCAGGTTGTTTCCCCCCTAAAATATATCTACACTGGTCTCTCAGTGGGCTATCACTCACTTGAGACCCCCATGATATGGGCCCCCTGCTGGAGCTGTGTGTTGAAGCCATTTAAAGGAATTCGTGCAGCAGGGGATGGTTGGAGACAGCGGGGGGGGGGCCCCCTTCTCTGTTGGACATGGCCCCTGAACTTCCTGACCCGTGCCCGGGAAAATTGTGCTCAGTGGGCTGCAGCACATTGGGCCGACAAACAGGGGCTTCAGTGTGAAAGGCGCCCCTTCCTCTTCCCCCAAGCATTTTTCACCCCGACAGCTCCCTCCTGCCTGCACGAAGAAGGCCAAGTGATGTCCTTGGACTCACATACAGTTAAATAATTGTCGGCCCCCCAGGAACACACAATTGGTAGATTCGGGGCACAGCAGGATTTTTCCCGGGGGTTTTGCCCGAATAATCCTGCTAGGCGCCCCCGGCATCATCTATTAATATCGCGCCATTTTTTTGGGGCTTCCCTGTCATTTGGGGGCCAGCAAAAAAAGCTTACAGAATAGGAGGGTGAGATGTGTGTGCCGACATCATGACTGGGATGTGTATGGTTGCGATTGTGGAAAAATCACATGACATCGTTTTACATAGAACAGCCCTTCCTGTTCATGATCAGTGTCTGTCACGTCTCATAGCAGTAGGAACTTGCGCTCTGCCTGTGTCCAAACAACTCAGCGAAATTTTTTCTATTTCTTCACAGAGAAAGCTCTACTGTTAGCTGTGATCCTTACAACTTAGTTAGATCAGAGATTGGAAGATTTTATGTAGTTAGGTAGAGAATTTTAAAGGAGCATCTACCGCTGTAAAGTCACGGGGGGAACGGGGTGGGGGGGGGCCGCCGGCGAACACAGACAAGCTCTTTAAAGAATACTGAATATAGTTCACCAAGACTCAGTGTAGACATTGCACTGCAATAGCTTTATTATTAACAGTTTTCTATTTAAATATTTCCTGGATATTGGGGGCAGCCTAAAACTTATATTAGGATACACAATCTTTTCTAGTAACTGCAGGTCTCTTTGTTAGGTGCAAAACTCCACTTTTATTATCAGTATATAGTGTTGAGTGATTTTTATCGACAAAGTTGAAATCGGCAAGGTTTTTATGGTAATCATGCGATAATTAAGGTTAAAATCTGAGCATTATCTATTAAGATCGCGCCTTTTTCGGCGCTTCCTGTAATTTTGGCGGCCAGCAAATCAGATTACACGGAAAAGAGCAGGGTGAGATGTGTGTGCGACGTCATGACTGGGATGTGTATGGTTGCGATTTGGCTGGAAAAATCACATAACCTCGTTTTAAATAGAACAGCGTTTCCCGTTTTTAGCCTCAGTGTCTCTCAGCGTCTCATAGGGATAGGACCTGCGCTCTTTCCCTGTGGCCAAACAGCTCAGCGAAATTAGTCTATTTTGCACAGAGAAACCTCTACTATTAGCTGTGATCCTTCCAATTTAGTTATATTAGAGATTTGAAGATTTTATGTAGTTAGCTAGAGAATTTTAAAGCAGCATCTACCGCTGTAATTCACGGCGGGGGGAGCAAGGGGGGGCCCCCGGGCGAACACAGACAAGCTCTATCTATAAAGAACACTGGATAAAGTTCACCAAGACTTAGTGTAGACATTGTAGTGGAATACCTTTATTATTAACAGTTTTTCTATTGAAATATTTTCCTGGATATTGGCAGCCTGATTTATATTGGATACACATTATTTCTAGTAAACTGCAGGTCTCTTTGTTAGGTGCAAAACTCCACTTTTATTATCAGTAACATTTCAGATAGGTGTTTTATTTTAATTTTACTCATTACAACCTGTGACTGTTGATATAATCCAACCTTGCAGTTAAATTACAATCCAGCAATCTTTGTAGTCAGCACAAGGTTTTTGTTGCCAAAAAATACCGTGTATCATACGAAAACAAACAGTTACGTGTTTTTTGACTTTTGCGCACCCACATTGTTCATTTTACGCAGCATCACGTAAATCTTAAAAACAGCAATTCTATATTCACCACAGGTGAATTGAAAGGTGAAAAAAATACCGTTTAAATTTTACAAAACATAACAGTTACCGTGTTTTTTGATTTTTGCACCCCCAGGTTTGTTCATTGAGCAGCATCCACGTAAATCTTAAAACAGCAATTCATATTCACCACAGGTGAATTGAAAGGTGCAAATAATACCGTTGTATTATACGAAAAAAATAACAGATACGTGTTTTTTGACTTTTGCGCACCCACTTTGTCATTTGACCCCGCTTCCCCGTAAATCTTAAACAGCAAATTTTATAGTCACCACAGGTGAATTGAAGGTGCAAAAAATACCGTGTATTATACGAAAACATAACAGATACGTGTTTTTTTGACTGTTGCGCCCCCAGATTTGTTCATTGACGCCAGCAATCCACGTAAAATCTTAAAACAGCAAATTTCTATAGTCACCACAGGTGAATTGAAAGGTGCAAAAAAATACCGTGTATTATACGAAAACATAACAGATACGTGTTTTTTGACTTTTGCGCACCCAGCTTTGTCATTGACGCAGCATCACGTAAATCTTAAAAAAGCAATTCTATAGTCACCACAGGTGAATTGAAAGGTGCAAAAAAATACCGTGTATTATACGAAAACATAACAGATACGAGTTTTTTGACTTTTGCGCACCCAGCTTTGTTCATTGACGCAGCATCCACGTAAATCTTAAAACAGCAATTCTATAGTCCCCACAGGTGAATTGAAAAGTTCTGTGACTTTTATAACCTAAGTGTGTTGCCTAAGATGTAGCACGTATCCATTTGACTGTTGTGGATGTTAATTTCAGCTTCTCCACCCTTGTTTGGGTGTAATAATGAAGGTGTTGTTGCCCCTCCATAGACTTTAATGGTAATCGCTCATAATCGATGCTCACTGTCGAAAAACTTATCGATAGCGGCCGACTATCGACTATCGCTCGATCTCGATAGGGCCCAAAGCAAAAACGCTCAACACTATCATATACATTTCAGTAGGTGTTCTTTTTCAATTTTGCCCATTCCAGCTTTGTTGATATAGCCACCTTGCAGTTAAATTAGAATCCAGCAATTTTGTAGTCAGCACAGGTTGATAGGTGCCAAAAATACCTTTTATTATCCGAATACATTTCAGATACGTGTTTTTTTTCACTTTGGCGCACTACAGCTTTTTCATTGAGGCACTTGCACTTAAAAAGTGAAACAGCAATTTT
>JAODAL010017171.1:0-78540 GCA_025379985.1 Phyllomedusa bahiana | reverse complement strand
TTTAAAATGGGCAAAAAAAATATTCATGCCAGCTTTATGTCAAACTAGGGTTTGAACGGGTGGTCACAAATCCGGCCCTTATGGTGCTAGATAAGAGCAGGAATTTACTGCCCCCTCTGTCACGCCTCACAAGTTTCCAGTTTAGTTGACTGCTTGACCTGTTGTAAATGACTTTCTGCTTATATTGCATTTTGTTATTGTTAAGAATTCTAAGATTCTTTGAAGGTCCAGGTCTTTTTGTGTATAAAAAGTCTGTGAATTTTCAGTTTGTTGTATAACACCATGTCTGAAGAAGGGAGCTAGTTCTCTCGAAAGCTCGCTATCAAATATACTCACTTAGCCTCTAAAAGGTAACGCCTGGTTTCCTTCACTCTTCTACTACTTTCTATGGCTAACACGGTACAACATTATATACATAAACTAAGTGATAAACTGAGACGGTTTTAGGTAAATACAGGGTTGTGTGATTTTTGTTTTAAAGTGTGGTAGTAAGAAAGCAATGTTCTTCAATATATTTTTCTGTTTGAAAGTGTTCTATACAGTTAAATCAGAATAAAATGGTGCAAGCAATATTAAATGAACTAAGGGCGACATGTATGAACGTTGGCACTGACAGGCCAGTTCTAAATAGCTTTAAGGGCATTTGTAAAATTGCATGAAAAATGTATGAACCTGTTCTTCTGCAGTTCATACATACAGGCGCAGTCTGGCTCTGGCACCACCTTTAACTTGGTCTGGCTGTTCTAACTGTTCTGCACCTAGATTTGACATCAAAAGATCATAAATGTGTCTACTTCTAACAATGTGATGCTCCACGCCCCCAGAACACCCCTAAACTTTGGCGCATTAAAAAGTCGCTTTGCCACTTTACAAAGGCACTTATCACACCAAATTTTATAGTGCACCTGTTCATACATTCTTTTTGGCTCAAAGAACACCAGAAAACTGGTGTAGCCCCATCCATACATGTCGCCCTAAGTGTGTAAAAGGCCCTGGGACCAGATGGATTATACCCAAAACTTCTTAAAGAACTCAACTTAGTTATTTCTGTGCCCCTGTTCATATGAAGAGATTCTCTGATAACTAGTATCCCAATTTAATACCCATATAGAGCAGGGAGTCCTCAGCCCAAGGTAAGATTATTTTTTTTTGCTGTAGATTTGAATTAGACAATTGTAAAAGGTCCAAGTCTAATATCTTAGATTTGGAAATATTAATTATATAATAGAGAATCTCACTACACTTATATTATACAGACCAAACTGCTGTCATACAGTCAATTTGGTCAGACAATGCAATAATAACATGATCCACAACCAACCTGATTTCCTTTTAAAATACTAGAGAATGTACACTAACAATAAAAAGGGTAACAATGTTTTGAAATTTTGACTTTCAGGCTCCATATCTCACCATCCACTACAGCTGTGAATGTGAGACTACAATCAGTTTATAAACAATCATCTTGGCTGTCTCATACATCAATTTGACTTGCAACCATTTAGCATATGCTTAGTTAAGCAGATTCTTGTCATGTAACAAATCTAAATTAAATTTTTTATTATTTTGTTAGTACTTTGTAAATCCACCTTTGGTTTTCAACACTGCCTGAATCCTTCTAGGCTCTTGATCAGATTCAGGCATATCTTGACCGAAATCTCTTCTACAGGTTCCCAATGTTGGTGCATACCAGTCAACTCACTTGGGTATAAATACAAATTTTTTTTTACTCTACCCACAAGTGTTCAATTGGGTTGAGGTTTGGGGATTGTGGGGGCCACTTCAGCACCTCTAGTTTATTATTATTGAACCATTTCTTCGCCAATCTTAACATATGCTTTGGATGCGTGTCCTGCTGGAACACTGTAGGTGACATGTCAGAAAAGAGGCGCCTCCATGCTAGTTTTAAAGTGCATTAAAAGAGTATATAGTTTGCCTGTATGAAAGAACCTGTGAAAAATCTGGCATCTGGTATATCTTTCGTAGTATAATTGATGCACCTAATCTAGGCCCATAGCTTAATGTAGGCGCATAGCATATCATTTCTAGCATATTTGATGCGCCTACTTTAGGTTCATTCAAATGTGTCATGCCTGGCATATAATGTGCCTAGTTTTGATGTACTACAGTTCATTTATATAGAGAATAGGGAGCCAACAGTTTTTTGGCGCAAAATGACGCAGCGTAAAGGGACATGTCGCACTATGTCTTTCTTTTAATACCCGTATTACTTGAGTGTACAAGGTGATTTATCTTGTAGGACACTCACATATAGCTCAGAATTGAGACCACAATGAATCCTGGATGAGTATTCAACACCTTTGCTGATGGTACACACAGATTTAGTAGTTCAGTTGCAAATCAAATTTATATATGAGATAGTCGGGATGATAGTCTATACAGTAAACTGATTGTAGTCTCATGTTCAAAGCTTTAGGGAAATATATGGAGCCTAAAAGTCAAAAGTTCAAAACATTGTTACCCTTTCGCTTGGCACTGTATTACACCAAATTTTGCCTATACTTTCCCTAGATAGGGGACACAGTCAACAGCCTCTCTTGGATCCAGGGAAAAAAGCAGAGAAGGCATCTCACATATCTCCACATGATTACTAAATCCATACCATCAGCAGAGAACTTCTCTGGTCCTGATGGATCAAAGATGGAAGTTCCTCAGAAAGATGTGTAGCTAGAACCTTGGAATACAATTTTAAATTAGTGTTTAGTAAGGAGATAGGCATAGCTAAAGGCACTTGCCCCCCCCCCCCCTACCCTCAGACAACAACTCTTCATGACTGTGGACCACAGCAGTTTTACTGCAGTGTATCATGCCATGTAAAATGATTCCTACTTCAAGGGATTGTCCAGTGGAAAACTACTTGTCCCTTCCACTGCTGTTTCGGAGCTCCCATTCCTCTGACTTCCAGGTTCATATCCCGACACACAGAAAAGGTTTACACTTTACACTTACAATGAAGCACAAGCCTCTCCTGTGTAGCAGAAAGAGAAACTGAAAGTGAAGAAAGCAGATCCAGAGAGCTCCGAAGCAGCAGTGGGGAGATAGATAGGTAAGTATAACTTTATTCTCCATCATAGCCCCATTTCCAAAAAAATTTTTCCCAATGAATAACTCCTTTAAATAATAAAGTCATGTTTTTAATGTCATTATATTCTTAGATCCAAACCGTATTTTTCATTCTGTGGTGGGTGCTGTGTGAGGGTTTTTTATTAGCAGAATAAATTTATGTTTTCTTTCGTATCATGATCTGGCATGTAGGAGTTTTTGATCACTTTTTATTCCATTTTTTTGTGAGCTGGATGGACAAAAAAAAATGCAACTTGTTCATTTTTTCCCCACTTATTTCTGTGTGCAACATTTAGTGTAAATGATAGTTTTATAAACGGAAGCATTATGGGTGCATTGATATCTATTAATTGTACCTTTTTAATACTCTTATTCTTTTTTTACTAAATAAAGTGCTCTTTTATTGGGGAAAAGGTTCCGTGTTTGCGTTTCATTTATTTACTTAAATGGGCAAACTTTTTTGTTACTTCTTTTGTTCCCCTATGTAAACTCTGCGATTGCTTGATCACTTTTATCATACATAAATACATGATTATACTGCTGTGTATTTTGCCTTAGAAGCAAAGTCTATTAGACCCTCTCTGTGGCAGGCCCTAAAAGGCTTCTGTACATGTCAAGCCTGTAGGCCATTGTTTGACCTCCAAGTGCCATGGTGACCATTTGCACCCAATAATCGCGTTGCAGGGTGCTGATGCTTAGACAGAGGGAGACCCCTCCCTCTGTCAATCAGCTAGATGCTGCAGCAACTATTTATTCTCACCTCCTGTCTCTTTCGCCCTTCCTTGTAGATTGTAAGCCTTCGCAGGCAGGGTTCTCTTTCCCTCTGTACCAGTCACATATTGTCACCATTGTACTTGTTTGACATATGTTATGTATGTAACCCCCTTGAATGTACAGCGCCCTGGAACTAATGGCGCTTTAAAATAAATAATAATAATAATAATTGGATAAGTGTAGGCTGCCAAAATACAAGTGCCAATATAACCTACAATACTGCCATATAGCGACCACATAGTGGTTAGATACCAGTTCAGGTCACCATCACAGCACTGTTCCAAAAAAGAAACAAAATAAACACTGATATCCAGTGACTTACAGGTAACATTTTCTTGGATGAAAGTCATTCTCTTTCCCATTTTATCTTTCCCAGTTTTAGTCTTCTGTTTTGTCCCCATATAGTAGGTAGGTAAACCTTCAATATAGAAAGT
This sequence comes from Phyllomedusa bahiana, assembly GCA_025379985.1. NCBI lineage: Eukaryota > Metazoa > Chordata > Amphibia > Anura > Hylidae > Phyllomedusa > Phyllomedusa bahiana. The sequence continues at coordinate 74,248 of JAODAL010017171.1, read as the reverse complement.
AGGTGCACCACCTCAAATCAGGTAGACAGATAAGTAGTCCCCTTCATTAAGTAGGTAGGAAGGTTGGCCCTCCATTGCTGTTATATAGGCCCCACATTAGGTGGGTAGGTATATAGCGTTCCCTCAGTAGGTAGCTAGGTAGGTATATAGACGCCCCAGTGGTTAGTGAGGAAGATATATAGCAGCCCTCATTAGGTAGGTATATAGGCACCCTATTAAGCATGTAGTACATTGGTCAACCAAAAGGTAGGTGTATAAGCCCCCTCAGTAGGTAGATAGGTATTTAAGCCTCATCTATTAGATAGGTATATATGCCTCCAGAAGATATATATATATATATATATATATATATATATATATTATGTATATATATATATATATATATATTATATATATATTATATATATATATATATATTTATATATATATATATATATATATATTATATATATATATATATATAAAATCCCTACTAGATAGGTATAATCCCCCCAGTTGGTAGGTAGAAAGTAGGTATATTCCCCCACCAGTAGGTAGGTATATAGGGACCCCAGTAGGTAAGCATATAGGCCCCCCAGTACATACATACAATTGCCCCCAATAGGTAAGTATATATCCCTCACTAGATAGGAATATAGACCATACTAGTAGATAGGTATATAGGATCCCCCAGTAGATAGGTGTAAAAAGTCCAGCTAGTAGATAGGTAAACATGCCCCCCAAGTAGGTAGATTAAGATAGGCCCCCATTACAAAATGAAAAAAAAGAAAAAATACTCACCTCTCCCTGTTCTCCCGCCGAACAGAACTCTTTGGTCGCTTGTGTCTGCCACAAGCGTTGGGACGCTACTCGGAGGAGAATGTGGCACAGGAGGCGTGATGGTGTTACTTTATCATGCCGCCTGTCCGTGTAATCATGTAGGACTCAGGCCTAACATGGGGCCCACAGGAGTACTCCTGTGGACGTGCCAGCAGTTGAAAAGACCCGTCGGAGCTTGGTCCCTAACGGACAAACACTTTAGGAAACACACCAGATGATTTGATGTACTTGTAGTTTAAATTGCACTCTTAAATTGTTTTTAATAATCATTTACTGTATCAATTCAACAGGACTAGAAGTCTTTAGAGATTTAATTGCTGTATAGATTTCCTTAAGGATAAAACAGGTAGAAAGATTATCCAATTGTTGTTAAGTAACTCAGGGTAACTGAATAGAGTCCAAAACTAATATCCGACTTATTGGGTAGAAGCATGATTAGATACTGAGGAAGATTACAGTATAAAGTAAAGCATAATGCTTTCCTATATTAGTGATATGTTGTGGATTAATATGTTTCTTATTTTTAGTATGAAAAATGAAAAAAGGGATTTTGTGATTAGTGAAACATTACTTGGGCTAAGAAGCTAACAGAGCTCCAGCCCTATTACCCTGGCCGTATCATTTACCCAGAATTTTAAATAAAGCAGGGTCATATTTCCTCATATCCATCTAATGAGACTAATGCAGTATATTCTGAATTTTGTCAGCTCTGTGTGGACAACATTTTATCTTATTTAGTTATATTAAACAAGTAAGGTTGTGAGAAAGGTGGATTATAGTCTCAGCCCCTGCTTTACTATCAGCAGCTAAAATGCTAATAAAATGACCTTTAATAATTGCCTTGTTGGCGCTCCACACTAGGTCAAGAAATACTTCTCCAGAGCCATTATTATTAAAATAGGCAATACTGAAGTGGATATTTCCAAATACTTGGCTGACAGGAGAATAGCATCATCTAAATGTAACAGCGTAGATGATAAACTGTGAAACTGTCCTTTACTCCTAGGAGGATACGCAATGATCTCATCAGATAATAACACTAATTTCAGAAGCTACTACATTTTGGAATATAAAGTTGTTTCTACACAAATATGTTTAATGTAAGTGCAAAAAAAAGTGAAATCTTTCTCTGTAAGATAAAGCATTCTCTAAGAGGGACAAGTGACACCATCCTTGACAGTCATACCTCTCAGTAATTTAGTGTAGCATTTGTCATTATATATGAAAGTGTCTCACAGCACCTTATAAATGTGTGCCGTTGTGAAAATCATTTATTCACCAAAAAGTGGCACATAAGGCGACATGTATGATCTAGGCGCATAGAGGCCAGTTGAAAATAGCTTTAACCTCTTCCTGATGGATGGTCGTAATAATATGGCTCTAAGTTTTTTTCCTCGCCTTCTGAAAGCCATAACTTTTTTTATTTTGCCACCTACATAGACATATAAGGGCTTTTATTTTATAATGGTGTTATTCATATTACCATAGAATATACAGGGAAACCGCAAATAAAAATTCTAAGTGGGGCAAAATGTGAAAAAAATTGTACTTGCGCCATGTTTTCCAGTGTTTTGCTTTTACGGTGTTCAATCTTTCTTAAAAATGATGTATTACCTCTATTCTACACGTTGATATGAAACCAGCAATACCAAACATGTACAGTTTCCGTTATGTCTTGGTAGCGTAAAAAAGTTACAAACATTTTCTATTTTTGAAATTTGCACCGTTGCTACTTTTTCTGCGACCAATAGCTTATTTGTACTAACAGCTACGGACTTGAGTGAGGGTCCATTGTTTGTGGGCTGAAGTGTACTTTTTTATTGCTAGCAGATTGGAATACATGCAACTTTTTTGATGAAATTTATGGGACGTGAAAAGACCAAAAACTGAAATTTTGGTGTTTGTAATTTTTATTTCTTCTACGGTGTTCAGCATACAGGATAAATGATGTTATATTTTAATAGATCGGACTTTTTCAGATGCGGCGATACCAAATACGTGTAACTTTTTTTTATTATTTTACTTGATTTATTTGTAAAATGGCGAAAGGGGGGTGATTTGAACTTTTAATATTTTTACACTTTAATTTATTTTTTTTTTACTTTAACTTTGAGTCTCCTAGGGCACTTCACCAGTAGGGGGCTCGATCATTTTTACAGCCTAATGCATTGTATATACAATGCATTAGGGTGTACAAAGGTGGCGGTCTCCCCACATCCTGCCTGGAGCCAAAAGTGGGGAAATTGAAAACATGACGGAGATGGAAGCCTGCACAAGTCGTCCAGCTGCCATGTTCAGCGATCAGGACATAGTGATCTTGCCGCTGATGTCCCGATCGGAGTTAGGAAAGGTGCGCAGCCGGTGGCTAACACCCTGTGGCTTTGTAGTGCTGTCATCCCACTACAATGCCCCTTACCGGCATCAGGACTTATCCATATGTCCAATGTCGGTAACGGGTTAAAGTAGTGTAGAATGCACCTGAATTTATGAACCTGTTGTACTGCGGGTCATAGATTTTGTGCTTTCTAGCTCCAAAATGAAAACTCAGGATCAGGTAAACCACTTTTAGCTTGGTCTGGCTGTTCCAGCAATAATGCGCCTAGTTTTGCAGTCCTCCTGTCACGGCACACGATTCTGCCGTGGAGCAGCAAGGCGCTGCAGGGGTTAATTCCTCTAGCCGGTCGATAAACCCAGGGAGAAGCCGGGCTGATGAGCCTAGGAGTGACAGCTCGGCTTATAATCAGGTCAGAGGGTGTATTGCACTGGCCATTTGGAGGGCCTGGAGGCTGCACCAATCGTCCATGGGCGGGGTCCAGATGCCTCATTTAAACCTGCTCACTCCTGTCAGTCCTTGCCTGAGAAAGGTAATCCTTTTGCACTTCCCCTTGTTTCCCAGTTCGTGTTTGTTTACTTCAGTTTACCCATACATGCCAACTATCCCGCTTTTGGCGGGGGGTCCCGCTAATGGGGGTCCCCCCCGCCACCCCGGCAGTGTTGGCGAACCTACCGCCGCCAGCAGGCAGCGGGGGTTCTTTAAATGACTGCGACGACAGAGTAGCGCTGGTGCGCTACTCTGGCGCCGCCGAGCAGCTCCTGCAGGCGGATGAAGCGGCCGCAGCGGCCACTCACCCGCCCGGCGAGTTTCACTGGCTTGTGTGGCCGCAGCTGCACAGTCAGTCAGCAGCTGCACGCTCCGTGCAGCTGCCGTACAGGGAGAAGGCAGGAGGGATCGTTCCCCTCCTCCCTTCTCCTCCTGTATGTACAGTGCCCGGTGTACATAAGGATCAGCGTCGCAAGGGGAGTGACGCGCGGCTGCAGTCACTCCCCTTGCGACGCTGAGTCCGTGCTGCAGGGAGCTTGGTGAGGTAAGTGGCTTTTATTATTTTATTTTTTTTAGCTATAATGCGGGGCTCTTCCTGACAACAAAGGGGGCACTACCTGACAACAAATGGGGCATCTACCTGACTACAAAGGGGGCAACTACCTGACAGCAAAGGGGGCACTACCTGGCAACAAAGAGAGCATCTACCTGGTTACAAAGGGGGAATCTACCTGACTACAAAGGGGGAATCTACCTGGCTAAAAAAGGGGGCTCTACCTGGCTACAATGGGGGCACTACCTGGCTACAAAGGGGGCTCTAACTGGCTATAAGAGGGCTCTACCTGGCTACAATGGGGGCTCTACCTGGCTATAAGAGGGCTCTACCTGGCTACAAAGGGGGCACTACCTGGCTACAAAGTGGGCTCAACCTGGTTACAGAGGGGGCTCTACCTGGCTACAATGGGGCCTCTACCTGGCTATAAGAGGGCTCTACCTGGCTACAAGGGGGCATTTACATGGCTGCAAGGGGGCTTCTACTTGGCTACAAGGGGCATCTACCTGCCAGTAAGGGGCACTACCTGGTTATGGGGGACTACTACCTGGCAATAAGGGCACTACCTGGCTAGAGGCGGCATCTACCTGGCTTTCTTCCAAAGCCGTTATGCAGTTAGGTGGAGTGGGTGTGGCTCTTTGAAGGGGCGTGGCACATCAACAATATGGGCGTGTCCATGCATTTTTTTTGCTGCGACGCGCTACATGGGCCGCCCCTTCAATCTCCTGCTTTTCCACTTTCAAAAGTTGGCAACTATGAGTTTACCAGACCTTGGCTTGCTCCTTGACTATGTTTATTAGCTCTGATTCTGTACCGTGTTACTGTCCGTGTTTTGACCTTTGGCTTGTTTACCGATATTCTGCTGTCTTCTGATTTGTGGCGTTGGCGTACCCGTACCGTTACCGACCCGGACTGTCTGACTCTGCGTTCCCCTGATGGTCCTGCACGTACTAGTGTATGGACTGTGGTCCAGTTGGGGTCTGCCATCTAGGGCAGCATGCCAAGTATGCAGGGACAGTGGGCTGGGTGGCAGTCAGGGCCCACTGCACCTCCTCAGATGTGACACCTCACATCATAAATGTGTAGAATCATACGGTTGTGGTGCGAAACGCCTCCGGAACGCCCCCACATCTTGGGCGCCTAACTTTGGAGTGCTTCTGCTCATACATCGAGAGAACATGGCTGTGACAGTTTTTGGGGTGAAAGGACACCAGAATACTGGCGCAGCCCTGTAAATACATGTCACCCATAGAGTTTATGCCCCAAAATTTGTCTCAACTTCGCCACTATGAAAATGGTATGGATTAGTCCGACACTTTCACGTGACACATTCATGTGAAGGTATTCTCTTTACTTTTCTACACCATCTGCCCCAGACATCTATAGTTTTCTGCTAGGTCATCTTCCAGCTTCACAACAACACACATACATTTGGACCACAAACATGAAACTTTTATTAATTCAGACCCCATGTTTGATCCCTAAAAATCACTTCTAAATTAATCTAGACTGCAGTCTATTCTACAAAAAACAAATGCCACAATACTATAACCCCCCAAATAAATCTAGTATACTGAGGCCAATATTACAAAGCATACCAAGAGCAAAATAATACTACCACACCACGAGCAAACATATGCTGCCTCAGCATATTAACAATGTATAGTGATACCACCATTTTATGGCTGAATAAAAACCACTATGTAAAGGTTAATACAACCACCATATAGTGACCATAAAGTAGTAGATACCAGTTCTAATCCGGTCTCAGCACATTATGTAAGTGATTACAGTGACTCACAGGTGACATCTTCTCTGATTGGAGTTATTTACTTTCCCTATCCTCCTTCATCTGACTCAGTTTGGCATAATGACTTTTTTTTTCAAGACAAAATTCATGTCTGCAGAATTTTACACAAAGACATTTTTGGCTCCTTGCTTTTCTCACACCTTCCCCACCCTTGCCTTGTCTAAAGTTAGGGTGGGGTATTGGCAAAAAGGGGCCAATTGTTACCCCAATTTTTCAGTCTTTAATTTATCTAAGGAATTGCTTATCAAAGATATGTAAGCTTCAAAATTTCTATTTGGTCCTGTTATGATGTTTTGTCCTAACACTCTTTACTTTTATTTGTCTTTGCCAGAGACAGACTAAACATGACGCTAGCTTCATGCTGTGAAGTTTCCTTGCTTTTTGTGTATTAAAATGTCAACTGTGAGCTGAACAATTGTTCAAAGTTTAGGATGCGGCACAAATATTTTGTGTCTCATTCACTAAGCCGGTGTTTGCAGGAAGTATGGCTTCATTAGTCAGTGCATGGAAATGTAATGTTTGGTTGATATAACTTACTTACGAGAAGAGGTCATTTACAGATGATAAACTTTCAGGATATAATATTGTATAATACTACTATTTTAGCTCACAACCTCTAGGAAGGAAATAGGCAGTATTTTCCGAACAGAATCTGCTATCCTGTTGGTTAAAAGGTGGACCTGAACGAAGCATTTACAAAAGGTGTGAACAGCTTTAAAGCCGGTAATCCATTGTTGCACTGAACTTCTCTTTATTCTTCTTACCAAATATATAGTATTCCCTATAATTTAAGAGGACAAGATTTCCGTGTAGATAATAAAGCCTTCACTAGGGTCTGACACCTCACTTAAATTATTATCCATAATCTATGCTAGTGTCAAACTTGGGTGGCAGCTAACAACAGGTCCAGTTGCCAGGTCATGTGGGTTTTCCTCCAGCAGGTTTATGTTTTGTCTTATTAATATGCCAGTTGTGTCAACCATACTTCTGTTGCTTGTTATTTATAAAGGAGGATTATTTTGGATTCTTGGGGAGACACGTATAAAGGAAGGTGCTTCGAAGTGAATTGTCGAGTCTCATTTTCAGTGTATAATGTGCCTGAATGTATGAAAGTGGTTTTTCTGTGATTATAAATGAGGTCTGAAGTTCGACGCGCCTCGCCTATGTGTTAGGTGCATTACGAAATTTAGGCGCATTAGTAATGCGTCTAACATGAATAAAGGCTATAGATAGGCTGGAAATAAAGGAAAAGTCTTTAGAATAGCATGTCAGTGAATAGAAACTATGGTACTGATCAGGGGCGTAACTAGAGAAGCCAGGGCCCCAAAGCAAACTTTTGGATGGGCCCCCCCCCTCGCCCACCTCCCTGGCCACGACCATGTACCAGGACATGCTGTTAGATAATGTAGATAATACAAGGGGCAAATACCTCACCATACATCTCACCATCATACTGCTACCAATCAAATCCCACTATACTAAGACCAACATTACCAATAACGCTACTATATAAGGACCCGGTTATACCACCAGAACACGACCACAAATTACCACCAAATAGTGACTGAATAATACGCTACACTATTACTGATCAGTCTACAAAGACCAATACTGTCTAATAATAATAATATAGTGACCATATAGTGGTATATACCAGTGTACACAGGCTCTGCAGACTGTATAATACCTCCATACAGTGATCATATAGTGGTAGATACCAGTGTACACAGGCTCTACAGACTGTATATTACCTCCATACAGTGACCATATAGTGGTAGATATCAGTGTACACAGGCTCTACAGACTGTATATTACCTCCATACAGTGACCATATAGTGGTATATATCAGTGTACACAGGCTCTACAGACTATATATTACCTCCATACAGTGACCATATAGTGGTAGATAGCAGTGTACACAGGCTCTACAGACTGTATATTACCTCCATACAGTGACCATATAGTGTTAGGTACCAGTGTACACTGGATCTGCAGACTGTATATTACCACCATACAGTGACCATATAGTGGTAGACACCAGTGTACACAGGCTCTGCAGACTGTATATTACCTCCATACAGTGACATATAGTGGTAGATAGCAGTGTACACAGCCTGTGCAGACATATAAGTGATTACAGTGCAGTTATATCTTGTGACTCACAGGTGACGTTTCTCTGACCAGTCGTTGACTTTCTCTTTTGTTCTGCATCCGGTCCAGTCCGCCATCATGATGACATCTCCCGACCACTTTTCCCTGCAGATTTAGACACAAATATCTTAGAATCCTGACTTTTCCAGCACCTGCCCCCCTGGCTATATTTGGTGCATTTAGGCAGGCAGGGTTTTAGATAGGATATATGGGGCCCCAAATAGGCAAGGTTTGGGTCGCCAGTGGAGTGCCCATATGGGCCGGCAGGTTTAGGTAGCTATAGGGAGCCATACAGGTAGACGGGGGTTGGGGGGCATAGGGGCCATTAGTAAGGTTTAGGAGCTAAAGGGGCCCTATTTAAGTAAAAAGGCAGATTGTGGGGGTATAAGGGAGCTTTTTGGGGGCTGTAAAGGCAGGGATGTGGGGGCTGTATAGGCGGGTGGGGGGGCGTATAGGCAGGCATGTGGGGGGGGTATAGAGGGTTGGGGGTAAGGCAGGATATGGGGGGGTATAGGGGCATTGGGGTTTTGGCAGGCATATGGGGGGTTGGCAGGATATGGGGGGTATAGGGAGGGGGATATGGGGGGAAGGCAGGGATAGGGGGGGTTTGGCAAGCATATGGGGGTTAGGCAGGCATATGGGGTGGTTTAAAGGGAGGGGTATGGGGGGTATAGGCAGGCATATGGGGGGTTTTGGGAGGCATTTGGGGGGTTTTGGCAGGGATATGGGGGGGGGGTAAGGGGGCTTGGGGGGTATAGGAGGCGTGGGGGTATAGGCGGCCTATGGGGGGTAAGGCGGGAATTTGGGGGGTAAGGGGAGGATTGGGGTATAGGGAGGCATATGGGGGTAAGGCAGGCAATGGGGGTATAGGCGGCATTGGGGTTAGGCAGGAATTGGGAGGAAAAAAAAGAAATACTTACTCACCTCCTCCACCTACCCCCATGCCCGCCGTCCCGTTCTGTCCCCTGTAGCCTCCGCGCTCAGCCGGCGGCGCTAGTGACATCACCCCCGCGCCCACCGACCACAGAGCGCCCGGAGGGGGGAAGTAGAGGGGCGGACGATCGGCCTCCTACTGCTACTCCAGCCAGCGTGCCTCTGAAAATTGGGGGGGGGGCAGTTAAAATTACTGCCGGCGGGGGGAGGACGGCATTTTCCGGGGGGCGGGCGCGGTTAAAGGGGCCCCGTAGCAATGCTACCCCTGCTACCCCCGGATTACGCCCCCTTGGGACTGATCTTGCTTGGTGAACCACGTCCCAGCAAAAAAACCCGTGCTGTGTGGCTCTTGCTGTATGTGAATAAAGGGTAAAGCAGCAAAATAAATTTCAAATTTAATGTAGAAAAATTAAAAAAACGAAAACACATCAGTGGGTACTAATGTTAAAAATATTTTAGATTCTATTTAAAATTTTAAAAGCATTTTATAGGGGATATTTTAAAATTTTTTGGGATACTATAATTTTTATTTAAATTTTTAAAGGCTATGTGTCATTAAATTTAAAAAAAAATTTAATTTTTACGTTTTATAATTATAAAAATTACTTTTATTAATTATGGGTAAAATTAGAAATATTGGACATTTTTTCCCCTTACAGCAATTACTCCACTTCGACTCCCCAGTCAGACAGATACATTTAATAGGTCCCTGTCAAAGCAGTAATGCACCAGTTTTGCCAAACCCCATTTATATTTGTTAATATTTTGAGTGTGGTGGATACGCCCCCCATAACGCCCCCAAACACCCCTTCAAGTTAGGCTAAAAGTGCGAGTCTTCGAACAAAAGCAATAAAACATTTATTGGAGCATTAGACATCGTAGCCTGCTCAGTTAGGTGCATTGTACGCCAGAAAAAGGGTGAAAAACCTTTTCATACATGTCGCCCTAAGTGCTTAAAGGGGTTGTATCATTTCATTAAATGGTCTTCAGAATAAGGGGACAGTGAAAACAAGCAACTTTACAACTGGATGTCATTTGCAAAACTATCTTGTTTTCACTGTCTCCCTTATCTTTGTTTTGTGTAAACACTGTTCCCCAGTGCCAGTCGGATTTCACCTCCTTTCATTTCATTGGCTGCCGGCTCTACTAATTTAAAATTCTGTTTGGCCCCTGGTCGTGTTCATGAGAGCGTGCATTCCTACCTCTCTCACTCAGAATAAGGGGCTGGCAACAATTTCACTCTGTACAGCTAGCAGCTCCTCATTGACACTGCAGCTGCTTCTACAATCATAAAACAGCAGAATTGTGCCTCGGTGCCTAATGCTCCAGTGTGTAAGGGGCTGACAACATTTCACTCTGCACAGCCACCAGCTCCTCAGTGACACTGAAGCTGCTTCTATAATCAGAAAACAGCAGAATTATGCCCCGGTGCCTAATGCTCCTGCATAGAAGGGAGACGGATCTGTGCTCTGGAGGAGTTCATAGAAGACTGGATTCAACTGTAACAAACCTCTATCTGTGAGAGGAGAAGAGATCAGTGTTCTGAGTTCATATGGGGGGGGTATAGGCAGGCATATGGGGGTATAGGCAGGCATATTGGGTAGGTAAAATAAGAAATCACTTACTCACCTCGCTCCACGCTCCCCCGATGCGCCGCTCGCTCCTGTCTGCTGCTCTCCTGAGCCTCTGCGTCAGCGCAGGCGGCGCGGTGATGTGACGTAAACCGCGCGTGCCCACCTGACCACAGAGGCCGGCAGGGGGAAGTAGCAGGCGGAGCGATCGGCGCTCGACTGCTAGCTCCAGCCACCCTCCCTTTCTGAATGCTTGGGCCGGGGGGCAGTTAAGTTCACTGCGGCGGGCCCAGGAGCGGCATTACCGGGGTAGCGGACGCGGTAGCAGGGGCCCCGTAGCAACTGCTACCCCTGCTACCCCGGTAGTTACGCCCCTGGTACTGATCTTGCTTGGTGAACCACAGATCCCAGCAATACCTGTGCTGTGCTGGCTCTTGCTGTATGTAGAATTAAAGGGTGAGAGCAGCAAACTAAATTTAAAAATTTAATGTAGTAAAAATTAAAAAATCTGAACAACAACTCAGTGGGTTATCTAATGTAAAACTAGTTTTAGATTCTATTAAATTTAAATGCATTTTATAGGAGATATTTTAATATTTTTGGGATACTATATATTTTATATTAATTTATATGGTCATATGTGTCATTAAATTTAAATAATTACATTTTATACAGTTTGATAATTATAATAAATTACTTTTTATTAATGTACTGGTGTAAGTTGAGAAATATTGGACATTTTTGCCCCTTACAGCAAATCTATCTCCACTTCGACTCCAAGGCTCAGGCAGATAAAATTGAAATAGGTCTGCCTGTCAGAGCAGTAATGCACCTAGTTTTGCCAAACCACATTCATATATGTGTCTAATATTACGAGTGTGGTGCGACACGCCCCCATAACGCCCTCAGAACACCCCTTCAAGTTAGGCGCATTAGAAAGTGTCGAGTCTTACGAACAATGCACCTAACACATTCATTAGGAGCATTAGACATCATAGCTGGCTCAATTAGGTGCATTGTACGCCAGAAAAAGGGTGAAAAACCTTTTCTTACATGTCGCCCTAAGTGCTTAAAGGGGTTGTATCATTTCATTAAATGGTCTTAAGAATAAGGGGACAGTGAAAACAAGCAACTTTACAACTGGATGTCATTTGCAAAACTATCTTGTTTTCACTGTCTCCCTTATCTTTGTTTTGTGTAAACACTGTTCCCCAGTGCCAGTCGGATTTCACCTCCTTTCATTTCATTGGCTGCCGACTCTACTAATTTACATACAGGGTTATATGATAGAGGGAGAGAAGGTGAGCTCTGTGATATATAGAGTTATTTGATAGAGGAGAGAAGCTCAGCTCTGTGATATATAGGGTTATATGATAGAGGGGAGGAGCTGATCTCTGTGATATAGGGTTATATGATAGAGGGAGAGAAGCTGAGCTCTGTGATATATAGGGTTATATGATAGGAGGAGAGAAGCTGAGCTCTGTGATGTATAGGGTTATATGATAGAGGAGAGGAGCTGAGCTCTGTGATATATAGGGTTATATGATAGAGGAGAGAAGCTGAGCTCTGTAATATATAGGGTTATATGACAGAGGAGAGAAGCTGAGCTCTGTGATAAGGGTTAATGATAGAGGAAGAAGCTGGCTCTGTGATAATATGGTTATAGGATAGAAGGAGAAAAGCTGAGCTCTGTGAGTATAGGGTTATATGTTTAAAGGGATGGGGCTGGCTCTGTAAATTTTAGAGGTTATATGATAAAAGGGAAAGGGGAACTAAAGCTCTGTGATATATGGGGTTATGGATAGAAGGAGGGGAAGCTGGGGCTCGTGATGTTTAGGGTTTTTTGATAGAGGAGAGGAGCTGAGCTCTGTGATGTATAGGGTTTTTTTGATAGAAGGGGGAAAAAGTTTGAACTCTGTGAATAAAAAGGGTTATATAAAAGGGAGAGCAAAGCTAAAAGCTCTGTGTTATTTTGGTTTATATGTTAGAGGAGAGAAGCTGAGCTTGTGATAATAGGATTTTTTTGAAAAGAGGGGGAGAAGCGGGCCCTTTTGTGATATATAGGGGTTTATGATGGGAGGAGAAAAAGTTTGAACTCTGTGATATATAGGGTTATATGTTTGGGGGAGAGAAGCTGGCTCTGTGTTTTTAAAGGGTGATATGATAGAGGGGGAAACCCTTGAACTCTGTGATATTTTAGGGTTAAAAGTTGAGGAGAGAAGCTGAGCTCTGTAAATATATAGGGTTTTTTTGTTTGAGGAGAAAAGTTGAGCTTTTTAATATTTTAGGGTTATAGGTAGGTAGAGAAAAAAGAACCTATACTCTCCTTCTGCTTTCCCTACCTAACAGTGGGGACATCATCCTGAAATACCCTAATCTCTAAAAATAAAGATCCTCAAAAATGTAAAATTCCTGGCGCATTTCCTCCTTTTGATTAGAAGGTTCATCAGTGGATAAAGGACTGAAATAATGGTAACTGACCAAATAGGAGGTATCCAAAAAAAAAAGGGGGAAGATACCCTCCCAAAAAGGGGAATAGGGGTTTTCCTTCTGAGAGGGTTTTCCCTATGGCCCCCCCTAAATATTGTTATTGATATTTATTGTCCCAAAGTGTTGGTAGGTACCCCCCCCCTTTTTTCCCAAAACCCTTTTTGGGAGATGTCCCCGCTGTTTGGTAGGGAAAGCAGAGGGAGGGGTTAATTTTCTTTTTTCAAACCTCCCCCCAAAACTGTTTTCTTTTAAGGATTTAAATCATTATATGTGGGGAAAACCCCTTTTTTTCCGGGTTTTTCCCTTTCCCACCCTTTTTGAGATTAATTTTTGGGGCCCCTCCTTTCCTTTTAAAGGGTTGGCCCTTTGGCCCTGTGTATTTTTAAAATGGGTTTCATCTAACTGTAAGTCTCTATCGGGTTATATATCTGGTTTGCTCTTATGGGCTTTCCCATAATATATCTCCAGTTTGCTGATTTTATCTTTGTTTTTGGGGGGTGATCTTTATTTAAGATATTTAAAAAAAAAGTCATTTTTTTCTGGTTTTTTTTTCTGCAGTGATTTAAACTCGTTTGACCATAATTCAATTCTAAAAACTTCCTGTTTATTTCTGCATGATTCCTTTGGCAATCAATCCTGTACCCTTACCTTTTTTTCCCCTTTTTTAGTCTTTTGTATTCTACTATGCACTTTAGTATCTCACTTGTTGAAACCTTCTCTACTACCTTTCTTTATTCCCTCATTTAGTTTATTAACCTCGTTTCCTTCTTTGTTCTACATTTACAGCTGTATTATGTTCTTACATATTAACCTTATTTTTACTGGTCTATAACAATAACCTGCACATACTTTTTTGCATATTTTGTGTAAAATTACTAATTAAAACAGGATAAAAAAAAACTTTTACTTAATGTCTTAGAGTATAAAAGTACAGCCTCATTCCTTCATCACTGCTGTTAGTTTTTCCTGATTATTTCTGTTTACAAAATTAAAGGAGTTGTCCATTATATAAAAAACTAAGGGCGACATGTCAGAAAAGAGGTGCCTCCATGCCAGTTTTATGGTGCATTAAGTGAGCGTATAATGCACCTGAATGAATAAATAAGCCTGTCAAAAATCTGGCATGTGGTATACCTTGTATGGCATATTTGATGCACCTACTTTAGGCACATTCAATTGTATCATGCCCGGCGTATAATGCACCTAGTTTTGGTGTACTACAATTCATTTATATAGAGAATAGGGCATCGACAGTTTTTGGCGCAAAATACACCCAAAAAATGGCGCAGCCCTAATGGGACATGTCGCCCTAAGTGATTAGGATACTGTTGTCCAAATTTTTTTTAACAAAAGACACCCTCCTCCTCACCTTGGTTCCACCACTGGCTCTGTGGAGTCTCTCCCTGAACTTCTGTTAATATCTGGACAAGACGCAACTGCTATAGCCACTGGCTGTAGGGGTCACGTGCCTCTACTTACATCACTGTTCAGAAGTAAACAGCTCCAGAAACAATCAGCGGTTGCAGCAGACGTCTCATCTGGAACTCAACAGAAGATTGGGGATAGACTCTAAGGGGGACATGATTGATTTTTGGCACCCAGGTGGCATTTTTTTTGCATGCATTAGTGGCGTAGAAGGCGTCTGAATCTATGAACCTGTTCTACTGCGGGTCATAGATTTAACGCTTTCTAGCTACAAAGCGACACTTCTGGCTCAGGTAAACCACTTTTAAAGTGGTCTACCAGTTCCAGCAGTAATGCACCTGGATTTGTTGTAGTGTGACATGTCTCCAGCATCCCCCCCGATCTCAGGCGCATTACAAAGTTCCGCGGACAATGTGGAATGTGCCTAGTACTGGAGTGTGCCTGGTTAAAAATATAGTGAACGGGGCTGCTCCAGTTTTGGGGCTGAAAAGACACCAGACTTCTGGCGCAGCCCTGTACATACATGTCGCCCTAAATAACTGCTGATGGAATTAAGGTGAGGAGGAAGGTAAGTATTATTGTTCTTTTTGGCAAGCAGCATCCTAATTATTTTTCATGTACTGGACAAACCCTTTAAAGAGATCATGTCACATAGATTATGCCCCCCTTGCTGAGGGCAGAACAAGATAGTGTCAGACCTGCTGTTTCCAGCGCTGTGTCCCTTATTCTGTAAGATGATGTAGTTTTCGTGTATTTAATACTCAAATCTGCAGTTTTCAGCCAAAAGAGTCATTTGAAGAGTCATTCAAAGAGTCAGTTTTTTTCAAGCCCTGCCCATTTGAGGCTAGGCCCACCCACCTTACAACTGATTAACCTATTACCTTGAATAGGTAGAAACATGTGAATAACTGTCAGTGGGCGGGGCTAGCCTTTTGTGGGCGGGGCAAACACCTACTAATGAATAAAATTTGAGGGGTAAATGCTCTAAAACTACAGCATCTTGCAGAATAAAGGACACAGCGCTGGAGACAGCATGTCTGTCACTGGCTTGTACTGTCCTCAGCAAGGGGGGCATAACCTATGTGACAGGTTCCCCTTAAGCATCCATTCCATGTTACCCCACATCCTTGAGAATGTACAAAGTATTTAAAGTCTTTAGAGCATAGCACATTACTGTAAGATCTGACTGCATACTGGCTTCGTCTGTAACTATAGAAACACATAGGGGGACATGTATGAAGATCGGCACGTCACAGCGCCTGTTTTCACGTTTTTTTCCATGAAACCTTCGCCTCATGTATGTCGGCGCCGAAGTTCGCTAATAAATGTGGGGCAAACTTCGACGCCTCCGACAGACAGACCACATTGAAATAGGTCTGCCTGTAGGAGCTGTAATGCGCCTCACTTTGCCGACCGGTATTCCTACATGCGTCGGTGTTTTCGAATGTGGTGCGTCCTGCTCCAGAACGCCCACAGCACGCCCCTTCATGTTAGGCGCATTAGTAAGTGGCGAACCTTGCGCCTAATGCGCCTAACACATAGGGGAGGTGCGTCTAACAGCGGAGCCGGGACAGAGAGGTGCATTATACACCAGAAAACAAGCGAAAACTCCGATCATACATGTCCCCCATAGAGCTGTGTGTACAAAACTGTTATTTTTTATATTTATCATTGCATATTTTTTGCAAAAGTAGGCATGGCAAGATGGCTCAGTGTAGACATTAACTGACTAATATGTGTAAAAAGTGTTTGTTCTTAGCTAGTCCATGCCCTTATCATCTTCCACCTGGATTACTGCAGCATCCTTCTCTGTGGCCTCCTGTCTAGCACTCTTGCTCCCCTTTGACCCATCGTCAACCCTGCTGCCCCTCTGATCCACCTTTCTCCTCGCTTCTCCTCTGCCTCTCCACTCTGCTAGTCCCTACCCTGGTTACCCATTGCCCAGGAAATTCAAGTTACAAACCTTGACCTACAGGACTCTTCATAACCTGTCCTCCCATACAATCTCCAGATATCTACCATCATGCAATCTCCGCTCCTCACAGGACTTTGTTCTTTGCTCTCCCTGTGTCAGCTCCTCTCCAAGACTTCTAATGTGCTTCCCCCACACTCTGAAACTCACTGCCCCAACACATTAGACTCTCCCCCACCTTCACTTGTTTCAAAACCAACCTGAAAACCCATCTTTTCAGGATAGCCTACAGTTTACAATAACCCCGCTGTCACTACACCTCCCACAAACATGTCTAGCCCTCACTTTCTGTCTTTTTCCTCCTTCCTTGTAGATTGTAAGCCCTCGCGGGCAGGGACCTCTCTCCCTCTGTACCAGTTGTTAGTCATTTACTGTTACCATTATACTTTGTTTGACATATGTTATTTTTGTAACCCCACTTGAATGTACAGTGCCCTGGAATCAATTATGTTTTTAAAAAGTAATACTAATTAGAATAACAATAGCTGGGAAGTACCATAACTGATCCGTCAGCTTCACTCACGGGATACAGGTTGACCTTAGTTGGGGTATAGTTCGACTACCATCATCTATATTAGATTGTCAGCAACTCCCACCAGAATCTGTTTGATCTGTCAGCTATTTTAGTATTTATGGTGAGCTAAGCAAATAAATGTGAGCATGGGAAGGGTTTTATTAAATATATTTTCAGAACATTGGACAGGGCCAGAACACATATTGAATATTCATGAGCAGCCATTTTGATAAATCAGAGTAAGTTATTTAACCCATTTTCTGACATGGGCAGGAAATTCTGAAAGGGAATTTCTTGTCAATGGCGTGAGTCCCATCTTTGATGTAAAAGTCCATAATGAGCTCAAAAACACGGCTGGAGCTTCAATCAACCTCACAAAAATCTGTCATGATCCAATACATTTATTTGTATGGTCTGTTTACAGTTAAGCAGTTTAATAGTAATCTGCAGAAATTTATTCAGAGTAATTACTCTGAAAACATTCACTTTGCTGTGCAACCCCCCTGACACAAGTCATGCCTCTATTTTATATTTTATTTAGCTGAAATGTGAATTGCTGATTATAATATGAATCACTCAATCCGGTTAGGATAATCACTTCTGTCTCCCACCATGAAACAGATATCGTGTGACCAGCTGTGCAATTGACTGATTTTGCTGCCTCATTGTATTCTCTTTCCCTATGAGAGGTACAATATAATATATAATAATAATATCTAGAATGTAGGGTTCCAACCATTATATCTATGAGATATATAGGAATATTTGATATAATTTTATATAATTTGATTTACCTTTTTTGTAATGGATCAAAGTGCGGAAATGCTGCCAAATCTTGCTGTATAAAGTTTCTACACCTACATGAGAATCTAACTAGACATTGTTCTGATCAGCTTCCCATGAACTCATGTTAAATTGATTATATCTACCAAATATACACAAACTAACCTAAGAAGGACTACTGTTGAATGAGTTTGCAAAAAAGGTCTATTTAATAAGCTGCTGTAGATACACACAGTAGAGTTACATTATAATAACCACTTACCTGGGGCGTAACTAGAGAAGCCTGGGCCCCATAGCAAACTTCTGGATCACCCCACCCCGCATCCCCGACCATGAACATTTACCGGGACCTCTTAAGACATGCAGTTACTAGATAATACAAGGAGTGAATACCTCACCGTAGCTATCAACATCATACTGCTACCAAACAAATCCCACTATACCCAGACCAACATTACCAATAGCGCTACTACACATTGACCTAATTATACCGCCAGAATACGACCACAAATTACCAGCACATAGTAACTGAATAATTCCTCAAAACTTATTTTCTGAGTAAAGGACCAGAACCCCGGCCCCAAATTTTTAAAGGGGATTACCCCCAAAATTTTTAATGGAAATTTAAAAGTGTACACAGATCCCCCTACAAACGTAATATTACCCCCATACATTGACCATAAAAAGTGGAAATATACCAGTGAAACACGGGATCCCCAACGACTGTTATATTTACCTCCTTTAACAGTGACCATATAGGGTAGATATTTACACAGGCTCTGTGACTGTAAAATAACCACAAAAACAGGGGACCAAAAAAGTGGCATAAAACCAGTGTACACAGTGCACAAACAGACGTAATTTTTACCACCAAAACAGTGCCCCATATAGTGGAAAAACCCAGTTTACACAAACCCGGGCAGACTTTAAAAAAGGGGAATTCCCGTGCTTTTTTACATTTTGTGCTCACGGGTGTTTGTTTCCCCCTTACAAGTCGTTACTTTCCCCTTTTTGGTTTCCCTGCTTTTCTGGTTCCAAAAACCCCCCCAAAAAACTTCCCCCTGGTAAACCACCCCTTCCCTTATTTGGGAAACAAAGTTTTGTTAGAACCCCTCTTTTTTTCAGCACCCCCCTTTCCCTGCCCCCCACCTCTGTACAAATTTCCAAGAGGGGGCCCCAGAGGGGGGTTTACACCCCCTTAAGTTTGGGAGACAAAAACTCCTAGAGGGGAGGGGAGGGGGGGGAAAAAGGGGGACCCAAACCCCCCTGAACTTTGGGGTTTTTTAAAGTTTTTGGCCGTACCCTTTCCCTCAGTAAATGAGGGGCGGGTAGAAAAATTAGGTAGGCTTTTAAGGGGCCCTATTTAAAAAGGGAAAGTGTTTGGGTTTTGGGGTTTTTACAGGGGGCCCATATAGGTGGGCCCAGGCGGGGTTTTTAGGTAGGGAATGGGGGAACCAATACGGGTGGGCCCCGGGAAAAGGTTTTTAGTGGGTTAAAATGGCTTTATAGGAGGTGGGGCAGGGTTTTGGGGTGGGGTATAGGAGCCAAAATAGGGAAAGGCGGGGGTTTTTAAGAAAAGGTTATAAGGGAAATTATAGTAGCCCTGCGGGGTTTAAAGGGTGGGGTACCCCGGGACCATATGGTAGGCAGGGGGGGGTTTTTTAATGAAACCTAAAGGGGGCCAATGGTAGAACAGGCAGGTTTTGGGGGGAATTATAGGTTCATTTTAGGTAGGACATAAAGTTTGGGTAGGGTTTTATTTTCCCAAATGGGTTAACAAGAAAAGGGTTTAGGTAGAGTATAGGGGCCATAAAGGTAAAAAAGCATTTTTTAAAGGTACAAATAGGGGCCCCACATAGGTAGCAAGCAGGGTTTTAAAAATTTTTTGGGCAAAGGGGGGCCCCCTTTTGTAGGAAAACAGTAAATGGGCCTTGGGGTTAGCAAAGGGGGCCCCCTATAGGGAAAAAAGGGGCGGGTTTAAAAAGGGGGGTTTAAAAGGGGGTTTTCATATAGGTGGGGGTTTTAGGAGGGTTTTTAGGGGCCATATGGGAAAACAAAAAAAGGGGTTTTAAAGGTGGGCAAAAAGGGGCCCCAAAAAAAGGTGGGTTTGGGGGCAGGTTTTAGGTTACATAGGGCCCCAAAAGACCCCGGGGGGTTTTAGACCAGCCTATTTAAAAATTTTTAAAAAAAAAAAAATAGCCCCCCGTCCCTCCTCCATTCCCCAAAATGGACGGCTCCCCGGGCCGGGTTCGGGTTGGGGCTCATTGCGGGCGGTTTTGGATGATTGATGCACACGTCACCGGAAACCGGTTGGGTTAAGGAAAAAGGGGCCTTAACTCATGGGTTGCCAACTTTTGAAAGTGGAAAAGCGGGAAAGAATTGAAGAGGGGGCGCCAAAATTTTTTTTTGCATGGAAAACCCCCAAACCCTTTTTGGGTGTTTTCCCAACGCCCAATTTCAAAAGCCAGACCCACTCCCCAACGCAAAAAAACGCTTTGGAAGAAAGCCAAATTTATAAACCCTTATAGCCGGGTATTTCCCCCCCATAACCAGGTAGGGGCCCCTTTAAACGGGCATTTTAAAATCCCCCCTTGTACCAAAGGGAGATGCCCCTTTTCTGTAGCCAGGTAAAACCCCCCTTCTGTAGCCAGGTAAATGCCCCCCTTTTGTTACCCGGGGAAAAGAATGTCCCCTTTTTTCCTCTTTTTTTTAAATTCCCCCCAATGTAGGGGGCCCCCCTTTTTTGGGCCGGGAAAGGGCCCCCCCAATTTTTTTGTTAGCCCAGTAGTGCCCCCCTTTGTTCCCAAGGGAAGCCCCCTTTGTTACCCCGGTATGCCCCCTTTGTTTTGCCAGGTATTTGCCCCCTTTTTTTGCCAGTATGCCCCCGGGAAAAATTGGTTCCCCGGTAAATTCCCCCATTTTTTAAAACCCAAAGGTTTTTTGTTGCCCCCCCTTTGGGTTTGCCAGGTATTTGCCCCCTTTGTTGCCAGTATTTTCCCCTTTTTTTGTTACCCGGGGTAGTGCCCCTTTTGTTGCCGGGTATTTCCCCCCTTTTTGCCAGGGGGTCCCCCCTTTTTTGTTAGCCGGGTAGTGCCCCCTTTGTTGCCAGGTGGGGGCCCCCCTTTTTTTCCCAAAGGTTTTCCCCCTTTTGTTGCCAGGGTAAAGTTTGGGCCCCCCTTTTTACCCTAGGAAAATTTTTTGCCCCCCTTTGTTCCCAAAGTAGGGGCCCCCTTTTTTCCCAAAGTGATGCCCCCATTTGTTAGCCAGGTAGTCCCCCCTTTTGTTGCCAGGTAGTGCCCCCTTTTTTCCCCGGGTTAAAAAATGCCCCCATTTTTTTAGCCGGGAAATTTGCCCCCTTTGTTGCCGGGAAGTCCCCCCCTTTGGGTTGGGCCAGGGATCCCCCCTTTTTGGTTAGCCAGGTAGGGGCCCCCCTTTTTTTTAGCCGGTATTTCCCCCCTTTGTTAGCCAGGTGGGTGCCCCCTTTTTGTTGCCGGGGAAACCCCCCTTTTTGTTACCCCGTAGACCCCCCCTTTGTTCCCAGTTAGACCCCCCCTTATAGCAAATAAAAAAAAAAATAAAAAATTTCCCCTTACCTCCCCCAGGCCCTCCAAGCACGTCCAAAGGCTGCCGACGGGAGTACCCCAAAGGGGTCGCGGGGGATGTGAGGCCCCCCGCGTGTCACACCCCCCTTCGCCGCTGACCTGTATACGGCGAAAACACCGGGGCGCTGTACAACAGGGGGAAAAGGGGAGGAGGGGAGCAAATTCCTGGCACAGCGAAACCCCCTAAAACGGCCGGCGGCCCTTTAAAAGGACCCCCCCCCAAGGCCTGGTTTGCCGCCCGCCGGAAAGTTTTCCGGCAGGGAACTCGGGCCGGGAGGTGAGGGGGGGGGGACCCCAAAACGGGACCCCCCCCCCCAAAAGCGGGAGAGTTGGCATGTATGCTTAGGCTTACCAGGCAGATTAGCAGAGTGGAGCGCCTGCTGTCCTGCTTTTGAACACTCAGTAAGCCTGGGCATTCAGAAACAGGATGCGCTGGGCCCCACAGCTTCGCGCCGCCTGCAGT
Source organism: Phyllomedusa bahiana (assembly GCA_025379985.1). NCBI lineage: Eukaryota > Metazoa > Chordata > Amphibia > Anura > Hylidae > Phyllomedusa > Phyllomedusa bahiana. Next base: position 52,341 of record JAODAL010017171.1, on the reverse strand, counting down.
GAACTGTTATGTTCATTGCCAGAGGGTGCAGGAGTGTAAGTACTGAGGTAACAGGAGAACTAGCAGCAGACAGATGCTGCGTTTGCTACCTGGGAGTCCCACCCCCCCACTTACACTTTGACTTTGGAAGCCGCGTGTCGTGAGATGGTTTGGTGGTTATTTAAGGTGTGTGATAAGCTGCTTCCACACATATCCCTCTTTGCTGTCATGAGTAAAATGTACTATTTATCATAGTTTCAAAAAAAGGATGATATTGGCTTTTGGGACAAGGCTTTCTGATACTGCATAGTTTTGAAAATGTTTATTCTGCTTTTGGAAAAGTGTATTGTGACTGAACAAATGGCACCATTGAGCATAAGCAACATGAAAACTGCTGAGCACTACGTTAATGTTGGAGGTGAACATTGGCTAGAAAAGGTGCTTGATGGCGGACTGACACACTATAATGGAGCAGCTCAATGCAAAAATTAACCAAAAGGCTACCAAATGTGTGTCTAAAGCAACAGTTCAGCAAAACCTCCTGTATAGGGGGCTTCAAAGTAGATGGAAGGTCAGTGCACCTGTGCTTATAAAATTACATTGGCAGAAAAGGCTTCAGTTTTCACGGCAGTATCAGAATTTGACCTTCACTGATTGGCAAAGGCTTGCTTTCTCTGATAAGTCTTGTTTCCTGCTTTAAAGATGATAAATATCAGAGAACAAATGACCTGCAATCATTGCTGGAAAAATGTAAGCTAATGGTGGTAGTGTTATGGTCTGGGGAATGTTTTTGGGGCATTCTTTGGGCCCATTCATCTATTAAAAAGCACTCTCAATTGATTCGGGTATGACTACATCTTTGCAGATCATGTAAACACATACATGCTGATTTTTTTTCCCTGGGGCGGATGGGATATTTCAGCAAGACAATGAGACATGCCACATGGCTAGAAATGTCAGACATTGGTTTGAATTGCATGACCAAGACTTTCAAGTACTACTTTGGCCCTCTAATTCCCCAAACTTGAACCCAATTGACTATTTGTGGGACCACCATAATCATTGCGTTCCCTCTATAGATCCTCCCTCATGCACCCTCCATCAGTTGTGGGATGCAGTCAGCATGGCTCCAGATACCTGTGATAACCTATCAGGGCCTTACTGGGCCACTCCCAGTCCAACTAGCTGCTGTTGGTGCTGCACACAGCAGTTACATTGGATTTTAGCTGGTGGTCATAATAATGTGACTTGACTGCGAATGTGCCACATTAATTTGAAGGTTCTATGGACAAGTATCATGGTTTTAGCAAAGCAAACACACAAAAAACCCTTTTTAAGGCAACGCCTTTAATCTGCTCATACACATTCCAATTTGAAAAGGACCTGTCACTGCTCCTGAAATAACAATCTTTAATATGTTTTCATAGAACTTTTCCTCATGCTGTTACTTTTTGATTTCTCCTAAAAGTTAATGCATAAATTGACAAATATATTTCCAAAGTCTGACTAATGTTGGTGATTGTCGGAGTGTGCATGTTCCATTAACAAAAGGGAAAAAAACGGGTATATTTTCTGTATATTGTGGGAAAACAGAATGGTGAGGTTATAGATTTCCAATATGGTCCAACTTTTTTTCTCCCAGTTTGACTGATGATGATGTTCACTAGCAGTCAGTCATCTATGTCTCATGTTAATAGTGGAAACAAATATTTTAATTGTGGAGCAAGACATCTTCGGCGTGGCAATTATTTTAGGTGTTGATTTCAGTATATTTACTGATCTTTTTAAATTCAGTTTGTGAAGTTTGTTTAGATATAGAAGGTTAATCTTCTTAAATTGATGTGGTTCTTTTCATAGCAGTGTTATAGATAAGAACCTGTAGGAAGGACACAAGGCCACATTCCTAGCTAGCCTATCTCTCAGGACAAGCACACTACAGTACATGCATACCTGTTTTAAACAATACTTTATTCATTAGAGCACAATCATACGGGGGAGCTCGGGGTCTGTTGCAGTTTACGTAGGAGCTTGTATGCATTTGCAGAGATTCACATCACTGAGAAGGCTCATTTGCTTAGATATCTATTGAATTTGCTACTATAATTTAATTAATTTGCATTAATATCTTGGGTGTTGTCATGCCCAACAAGTAAGCTTCCAAATAGAGAACTATCCCAAAGCTAAGTGACTGCTTATTTCTTATGTGCCTGCATATAGAGTATATATCTCATATATGATATATATTATATTATAATTATATATATAATATAAGCACATAACCTGCTTTCTGCTCACCCCCCCAAAATAAGCAACCCCCCGAGAGAATAATGACATAGTAGCTTAGTTAAGAAATTCAGATTGTTTACTGGCTGCTTTGCTAATGTTAGTGATGAATCACTAACAATATATTAAATAACAAATGATGTTTATGTACAACAATAAAATGTGAATTATTGTTCATAGAAAAAAAACATCCCATAAAAATAAGATCATATCTCGTCTTTAGAGCAACATTAAATATAAGACAATGTCTTCATTTCTGTATTTTCGAGTTGTAAACAGAAAATATATGATAGTAAATAATAAATTTTATTTTCACATAAATGACCTTTGGTAAAGACATCATGGGCCACAAATTAAGAAACCGATCTAGGTCTAAAAACACACTTTGTTGCCGTGGCAAGCAACCAATCAGAGCGCACCTTTCACTTCATATAGACTCTGATAAAAAATGAAAGGGACGCTCTGATTGGTTTGCTTAGAGGGTGCAACAAGTGAAGTTTTAGACCTAGACATTTTCATACATGTGGTCTCATGTTTCTCTGTATTACTGGAGTGTTATCTCTTACTAAAGCTGGAACCATGGGTGTAATTATAGCCATGGCAGTCATAGCGACTGCTATGGGGCCCTACTCAAGTATAAGAATATTGGGTCTCATGTATGGAAACTGTCTAGGTGTAAGAATTTCTTTGTTGCCCCCTAGCCAACCAACAATTTCCTCTAGGCATAGAGTTCCACAGTCTTCCCGAGCTCTAACAGTTAAGAATCCCTTTCCTATGTCTTTTCAACTTACTAGAAACTTATCTTGTCCTCAAACGTAGAGTGATGCCCCCTTGTTCTAGATAAACAGTCCTGGGTCATAAAATAAAATCTTTACGAAAAGATCTGCTATATTGGTCCCTTAATATATTTAAACATATGTACTATGGTCCCCGTCCGCAGCCGACTTTTCTCTACAACTAAATAACCCTAACCTTGCTTAATCTTTCTGGATAATGCGATCCCTAACCCAGGCTTTAATTATTTTTTTTGTTTGCGCACGCCTTTTGTACCTGATATCAAGCTCTTACAATTGTCCTTTCCTGTGCGCGGTGTGTTCCCGGCAGAAAGGCATGTACACATAATTCTCAATTGTGGTTCTAACCAGTGACATGTATAGTGGTATAGAATAATAGTTCCCATCATGTGCATCAAATGGCACCCTTAATACACCCCATGTATCCTATTATCCTTTGGTGCAAGCTGGACTGCTCTTGACAGATTGGCTTCTACATGTTAAGTATACTTCCACTCTATAGTCCCAAGTCCTTCTCAAGTGCCGTTTTATACCCCCTGTTTTTCCGATTTACACATGGGTAATACAGATTATGAGATTTATCACAGCTCGCTATGACGAACACGAAGCGAGTGTTTCAGAGTAAGGATCGCCACTGCGTAGTTTCAAAAGAGCACTCGGCTGTGGACCGTCTTGAAAAGAATTGCAATATTTACTCCTAAAGCCCTTGTAACACGATTGTAAACTTCGTCCGTTGGTTAACAAGCGCCTAACATTTTTTATTGAAATATATATTTTTATTTTAGTTGATGTGTAATTATTTAATTAATTTTTATTTCATAATAGTTCACACATTTTCTTAGATTTGTGAGATTTTTTGTTTTTGTTGTATATATCGTTATACACTAGGAAGCTAAATGTGCATTCTCATTCTTTTATTACTTTCTCTGTTTTTTCTCAATAGAAGGAACACTTACTCTAACTTATCTTTTAAGAGTAGAACTTCAATAAAAGACCCGATTTACTAAAAGAGAGTGTAATATGGGTGCCGGCCAAAGTTTGACTAGCACTAAAGGAAGCGAAAAAAACACATATGAACTCCTTAATTTATATACATAATATAAGAAGGCCAGTATACCCATGTACGCTTCCTGCTGTTATAGTTATTGATTGAATAGGAATAATCAAAATGCACGTTGCACCTCCACCAAGGGCCATAATGTAAAAAATTTACAGGTCCTGGATATGTCTATAGACTCTGATTTTAAACAAAGATAATTAAGATCTCCTTAGAACAAAGCTTACTTGAATTTATACAGATAATAATATGACAGCCTCATCTGAGGTGAATCATCATCCTGTAGACATAACTGCAATTCCCACTTATCCAGTAAATATTCATAAAAAGCTCATATAAACAAAATTGTAATATACAGCTAGGCATAACTAATTAATCACTCCACATAGCCATACAATTGCCTCTACGGATCTATCTTGAGAGATCAACACACCAGAATCAAACAATAGACAAAACCAATGCGTATATTCGAGGTCATTTAAAGATATAATTTTCTAACTATCTCACACTAGTAAGATTTCCTATCTGAACAACTCGTAGATAACTACTTCACTCAAAGCTCCCTATAACCAGAATCCCCTACTGCACATATAATTGTCACATTGCATGAAAACATTCACCTATGGTGCCCAATCATGAACTCTTGGTAACAGCTCTATAAAGACGAAAACGTCTTAAATAGCAAAAATTAAAGACTTCAAAAAATTATGCAGGAATACTCTAAAGGTGAAATTTGATTTTGCATGGATGATAACTCTTACTGTGCAACTATGATTCGTTAATCAATGATAACACATGAAAATTATACCAAGGTCCCCTTATCGTCTATATCTCAGTGGCGTGTGAATAATTTCTGTAGTATTCTCCAGGGAAATCCAATGCCAAGTCTCAATGTGCCTTCTGCTTGCTCCACCAGATGGCATTACTTCCTTGTGGACTAAAGGACTGTGTTCCTAGTACTATGTGGCCTCACTACTTGGTGGCAGGGCCGGGACAAAGCATATTGTGTCCGCTAGGCAAGGTACATCCAATGCCCGCGCCCCTCGCTTCATTCTACAAAAATTACACTCGCCCCCCCCACACTACTTCCTCTCACCCCTGCGCCAAGTCCTCTCGCCCCTGCGCCAGGTCTGTCACAAATATTCTACCTATTCCACATAGCTTCTGTCTCATTTCCTCAGCAGCACTCACAATGACAAATTAGCTTATTTTGAAATCGCTCACCTATAAAATGACAAGTGGTAATACATTTATAAAACGCATCATCATATAATCCAACAGATACATGAGCCAATCTACCAGACGAAATAGATTGTTGACTTCAAAAAAGAACTCCTACGAAAACCAAGACCCAAAACTAATACTACTGTAAGGAACAAATATCCTGCCAGACCCTGACAATACGCAAACCCTACATTAGACTATTCAGCTGTACACATGCTCTGAAAACATATACTCACCGGCCATTAAGACAGTCCACCATATGTGTGTATATTAAGCTAATGTTATAAGACTCAGCAAGAAATTATAAGTGATTACACTTGTATTTACCTTTAATTACTCAACTATGAGGACGTCTTTATTCTTGATCATGATCGTTCACTTTCCCTTTTTTCTTCTCCATCCGTGTAACACATCTTCATGCTGTGATTTGGTATGCTCTCTCGGGTCCAATACTCATGCCCTGCAGATTTTTTGTACACAAAATATCTTAGAATCCTCACATTTCAGCAACTCCTTTAATATATCATTATAAGTCCCCTCCAGTTAACAAGGTATATATGCCATCCCCAGATAGGAAGCTTATATAGGTCCCTGCAGATATGACAGGTATATAATGTCCCACTCAATTAGGGCATGTATATTATAGGTCCCCCATCAGTTAGGCGGTAAAATAGGATAAGCCCTTACAGTCATCAGGGCAAATATATAATATATATAATATTATATATATATATATATAGAATTAATATATAATATAAATATATATATATAGAATATATATATACTCCGCACAATCCAGGCAGTATATAGATATAGGTCCCGCTAGATAGGTCATTAATATAAATATAGAGGCACTCAGGCGGGTATATAGAATATAAGGTCCACTCTGCAGCCAAAGTATATATAACACTAGGTTTCACTCTCTCATAGCAGTTATAAATACATTAGGATCACTCTCAGGCCGTATAGTTAGATATATGAACTTCACGTCTCTATGCATGTAATATAGATATAAGTGCATTAGGCAGGAATCTATATATAGGGCATTCAGGCAGGTATGTATAGCCCTAAGTGGCAGATTCCAGGCATGTAATATAGTGGGGCCACTTCATGCAGGTATATAGAGATTGTAGGCACTCAGCAGGTATATAGGGTCACACATGCAGGAATAAAGATATAGGCGGCACTCATTCAGCTATAGTAGGGGCAACTCAGACGGGGTATACATGGTAACACCTCAGCCAGATATATAGGAGGCACATCAGAGCAGGTATACTAGTGGCACTACAGGCAGGTATATAAGGGCACAACAGGCGAGGTAATATATAGGTGGCACACAGGCAGGTATATATAGGGGCACTCATGCAGTTATATAATGGTCACTCTCAAGTGCAGGGTAATAGGGGCACATTTCAGGCAGGTATATGTGGGGCACTCTCGAGGCAGGTAATATGGTGGAGGGTGGCACTAAGGCGCCAGGTCTAAAAATAAATAACAGTAAATACTCACCATAGCAGGCTTCCTGGGGGGTGTGCCCCACGCTCCCCTTCAGGACTGTATGCCTTCTCTTCGAGCGGCGGGACACCCTCCCGGCACTCCTCTGGGTTGCAAGCATTCCTGATGATAGGCAAGCGTCGCGATGAGCTCATGATTCATCGCGCTGCTGCCCAGCTGAGCTGCAAGGGGGCCAGCGGCGTGTCACGATACGGCTTATGTATGGAACCGGTGAGCCCTGCTGTGTGTCGACCCGGATCCGTTGACGAGATACTGTCCTGCGGAGCAGGGAAGTCGCCGTGTGCGCTCTCTAGTTCCGCAGAAGCCCGCAGACTGTATGGTGCGTCCAGTGACGCACGATACAGCGTAAAGAGACACACCCGCTCTCGGCAGGCCAAGGCAGGTTCGGGGTTCCCCTGTCTATGCCCCAAAATGACAGGCAAGGTAGTCGCCCTAGGTGTGGCGATCACCTACCTCTGCCTACCCGTCGTCCTCCTTCCACTGCTATTGGTTGGGGCCAAGACTGCAGCCGCCACAACTAAGCTTTCCTTCTAAGTTTGTATATAGTTACACACACTGTTTCAGTTGATCCCCTCTACTCAATGACCCCACTACTCTGCAGGCCACTATAGACCCTAAGGTTTGTTACACTACTCGTATGGCTAATTGACATTGAACCCTATCTAAATAGTCAGTTTTCATATACTCGGGAGGTCCCACTATTCTGAGGCCCCACTATTTTTCAGGCCAAATATCTTTTACTGTCTCACTAGTGAGTACCTCTCTGCTCTGTAGCTTTACTACTCTATAGCTGTACTACTACATATTAAGGCCCAATGTAACTGAAATACTTGTCTGTAAATTTTGCTCATCTGTCACATTTGGAATGGAAATACAGCCATTCTTGAGTTATCCCCTTGGTATCCATTGGGTAGGTACAAAATTTAGGAAATGGAACAAGCCCTCTCTCCTCTATAGGGCTTTAGCCACTATTATTTATAACTAAATATAATTGTGAAAGGTCTTGTCATATTCCATGATGTGTGGTTCATACACTGTCACATTGTGTTTCTGTTTCTAATTTGCTTAGTTTTACTAGATTATCACCCTCTTGATTTTGCTTGCAGACAGAGGCGTCTAGAAGTCATCAACTGCCGCCTATAGGTCTTCTGTTCCAATGGTGGTGACCAGACATTGGTTAGGTTACAGTTGATTCTGCATCCGGTCTGGGCAAAAGTCATCATCTTTCATTCACTCTACTGTTTAGTACATACTCACAAGAATATATCAGTCTGAAGAATAAATACTCCATCTTGATTCCACATGTCGAGTTTGACATGTCTTACAAGTGTGTGTCTAGAGTTATAAGTACTGGTCCAACACAGGCGTACTAAGGAAAGTGATCTCAGGAGTCCGCCTCACTGTCCAAAGTTTTTGAGTCAGAGAATAGGTTCTATTGTTTAACTTAAATAATTTCTGTCTAGTAATATCTGATATGTATTCAACGCTGCTGGGATGGTGGTAACTGCTACTTTAGTTATTGCTGCTCTCACTGCATTAGAGGAGTGGTGTATTTAATCATTATAAAGATCATGTCCACAGATTAAGTGGGACATTTGAAAAATAAGCTACTTTTGTTAATTGTGTGGATTCATTACCTCTTCACATGGATATTATGCAAAGATATCGACTCTTCATCTGTGTAGAACTCTGTATTACATGTTTCTTGGCTTTGCTTTATTGTATGCTGCCGAGCCCACGGTCAATCCGTAAGACAACCCCCTGCTCTTTGATTTGCTGGCCTGACATTTCATTCAGCCTTTGGGATATCGCACCCAGAAGAAATATGAAACGCCCCGGCCCACGCTCCCCTTGCGCTGTGATTGGCTAAGTCCTGCACACCTGTAGTTTACCCCCCTCCTGAGCTGTTAAAAAATCGATAGTGAAACCAAGGTCTGCTTGCCTTCTAATGTACAACACCCCAGCTGATTAGTGAAAGGAGCTGGGCAATTACTGTGGTCCTTTGATAAAAGGTGGCTTTTGCCAAAGGATGATTCACGCACCTCACAGGTCCAGTTCCTAAAGCGCTAAACTTGAAAAGAAGGGAGGCTTACTGTTCCTCAGATCTAAGATTTGCCAGCCTCTCGACCTCCTTATGACATCATCATCTGTAGTGATATAACATAAAGGATTCAACAGTTTTGTCTGTTATAAGCAGCTTGTTAGGCAGTGCTATAGTGAACATCTCGCAAGAACATAATGTTTGTAAAGGTTTCAAGCTCATCATTATTTTTTTCTTATTCTCTTTAATAAATAGTACACAAATTGTAAATATATGAAAAATAAAAGTGTAGACAGACTATCCTTTTATATATATACTACACACAAAGGCACCACCTTTAAAGTGTCACATCCCTCTAGACACAAGGCCTGTAGCACATCCAACATATGTTGAATACAATGCATATATTCTTGGAGGATGAGAAATGATATAGGGTAGCTATGAATGTTATATAAATCAATATAGTAGAATTGACATAAATAATATTTTAGGTCTCTCTACATATTGTTTAGAATTTCATGAGGGAAAAATATATACATCAGTGAGGGACAGAACTCCAAACGCCCTTCCTTGTAAAGCAACTACACCTTACCACACTCTACCTAGGCTCACGTTAATATACAGTTTTAGCAGGTTTTTGTCTCAAAGGCTGAGTGTTTTCTCCCCCCATTTTTCACTCACAATGACACTGACTCAGCAGAATGTCATTACATTGAAGCTGACATTTATCCTTCTATTGTGAGTTAAAGGTCTCTGCCTGTTGTCATTAATCAATTTGGGTCATGATACACCACTAGAAGTGAGAAGCTAGCTGGCTTTCAGTTGTAAAATTTTTGTGAATAAGGAGATATAATTAGAACCAGTGGCTTGTGAGCATGTGGGATCCTGAAGGCTGCAGACCATCAGCAGCAGGAGGGCTACAGAGCTGTTATATCCAGACAAACCTTCTGCATCCCCTTGCTTTATAGAGAAAAATGAATGTATGTCACAGATCTTCAGTTGACGGTGACAGACACACCTCCAAGGATGAAGATCACTCCTGCTGACCAGGAGAGACAACGCCTGCAGACAGATAAGCCACCCCCTCGAGAAATTTCAAACTCAATCTGAGAAAATTAACTGAACAGCCCGAACAGCTCAAACGATAACACCCCTTTAACTCTTGGCTTCTCATCTGGCTCTTTTCAAATGAGCACCCACAGGAATCTTGCCTTATCTTGCTGATCCTCACTGGGTAGCACCAGTGTTGCAAGGTCAGGTTCGCTCTGCTACTGCTATGTAGAAAAAAATGTTTGTATGGTATCTATCTATCTGTCTAGTTTTATGTTTACAATTTATGTAGCATTATATATATTTTTGTTGATACTGTTTATATGGTATCTATCTATCTATCTATCTATCTGTCTAGTTTTATGTTTACAATTTTTGTAGCATTATATATATTTTTGTTTAGACTGTTTGTATGGTCTCTATCTATCTATCTAGTTTTATGTTTACAATTTTTGTACCATTATATATATATATATATATATATATATATATACACATATATAATGCTACAAAAATTGTAGATATCTATCTAAAAAAAATCTAAATTTGTAAACATAAAACTAGACAGATAGATATATATATAGATACCATACAAACAGTATCAACAAAATATAGATGTGTGCATGCATAGAGTATTTCCATTGCTCTTGGCAGGCGTGCCTGTCATGCCTTTCCCATTGATTCCCCTAAATAGGAAAAAAACAAAGCAAAACACTAGGATAAAAATAGGGACAAAATTCAATATTGACCAAAAACTCTCAGCTTGGTGCGTGTGAGTGCCCACCACCAGGGCTGGGACGATGGGTAGGTGAAGGTAGGTGACCGCCTAGGGCGCCACTTCATCCCAGACAGAAAAGGGGAGCAAGGAGACATGCAGTGGGCTGAATTTTCCATTGGGGGAGGGGTGAGCTTTGTGCCTTATTTGCCTTGTGCCTGCCCACCACTCCAGTCTGAATGCAATTTATGTACAAGTCTCTTCCGAGGCCTGGTCCTAGCACAAATAGTTACTGTACCTGAACACTCATTTGCCCTGAAGTAGAGCCTGGGCATGTACCTAAAAACATAATTAAGATTTTTTATTTTTTTATTTTAATCAGAATAATTTTTTTTTAATATAGCAAACAATCAACATGCTTATCTTATGTGCATGAACAATGAGTATGGTGCAAGCCATGTGATCCTATGGTAGCTGAGCCTTAAGCAAATAGCTCTCCAACCAATCAAGTTCTTTAAAAAAAAAAAAAAAAAAAGCTTAAACAAACATTTAGTAGAAACATGAATTTTCAGTAACTTGTGCATAACAATAGAGCACGGTATGAACATGTCAGCAAACTGCAACAACATTTATGACCTTGGAGCTCAGCATCTCTACATCTATCCCCTCCTCTGATAGGCAGTGCTACAGTAGTTGCTATCATATTTCCTCTGTCTTCCATAACCCAGGATCCCAAGGGCTGCTTGGGTACACCCTCTTTTCTGGTTTGGAAATTTTTGTATTGTGCGTGTGGAAATATGTACTGTATGTGCATTTAAAATCAATGGGAATTGGATTGGAGATGGTAATTCCAAAGCTTTTGGTGTGAAATATGTGTGGATTTTATGTCAAAATCTTTGGTAAATTCTGTTGTGTTAACATGGCTCCACTGTTCCACTGAAGAACTTTCTACCTTAAAGGCTATGGACACATTTGTAATGAACAAAATGATTTTTATCATGTTGTTGGTATCTTGAGTAAAAAATCTGCACAAAGTTTCAGGCTGCAGACTTCAATCATTCATTCATTTTCAGACCTGCATATACTGTATCATGGCTGTAATACACGAGATGGGAATACTCCTTTGAGATGGGAATAGCCCTTTAATAAACATTTCCTGAAAAGAGTATAACTCTAAGATAGACCATTTATCTGAACTTTTTTGAGAAAATATAAGCTAATCTTTATTAATCAATTCTGCAATATACAGAATCTCCCAAAAGTGGGTACACTCCTCACATTTTTGTAAATATTGTTTTATAGCTTTTTATGGGACAACACTGAAGATTTGACACTTTGATACAATGTAAAGTAGTCGGTGTACAGCTTGTATAACAGTTTAAATTTGGTGTGCCCTCAAAATAACTCAACACACAGCCATCAATGTCTTAACCACTGCCAACAAAAGTCAGTACACTCCATCATGACAACATCACGGAGCTGGTGGACATCACGGAGCTTCCATTTGAGGATACCACACAACTGCTCAAAAGGATTTAGGTCTAGATACATGCTTGGCCAGTCCAGTACCTTTTATCCTCATTTTCTTTAGGAAGAAAGTGATTGTCTTGGAGGTGTGTTTGTGGTTGTTATCATATTGGAATACTGTACTGCATCCCAGTTTCTGAAGGAAGGGGATCAAGCTTTGCTTGCATCTGAACCAAATAAGTTTATCTTGGTCTCATCAGACCACCGGACAGGGTTCCAATAATTGATGTCTGCTTTTCTTCAGCAAACTGTTTGCGGATTTTGTTCTGAGAGGACAGCCATGCAGACCAATTTGATGCAGTGTGCGGCATATGGTCTGAGCACTGACAGGCTGGCCCTCCTGCCACCTTTAATCTCTGCACAATGCTGGCAGCACTCATACGTCTATTTTGAAAAGACAATGTCTGGACATGACGCTGAGCACATGCACTTAAATGATTTGGTTGATCATGGCAAGGCCGTTTGTGAGTGGAACCTGTCTTGTTAAACCGCTGTATGGTATTGGTCATGGTGCTGCAGTTCAGTTTCAGGATGTTGGCAATCTTCTTTTAGCCCGGGCCACCTTCATGTAGAGCAACACATTTTTTTTTTTCATATCTCCTTAACGACCTAGGACGTATGCATACGTCCAGGTCGTTTGGGGGTTCACGACCCTGGACGTATGCATACGTCCTGAGGATCGCGCGAACTCTAAAGAAGAGTTCGCGCGAATGACGCGGGGTGTCAGCTGTGTTGGCCCCGACCCGAGATCGCTCGGGAGGGGCGGTTAACCCCTTAATTATCGCGACCATCGGGTCGCAATAACTAAGGAAGACGCAGGAGGAGATCGCTGCACATAAAATGGAATAAAAGTGATCAAAAACTCCTATAAACGCCAACGTTGTACCAATTAAAACATCAGTTCATCCCGCAAAAAAAAAGTCCTAACACAGCTCTGTATACGGAAAAATAAAAAAGTTATGGCTCTCAGAAAATAGCGATGCATAAATATTCTTTTACACACTAAAAACACTTTCTTTTTTTTAAAGTGCTTCAGCATAAAAAAACTATATAAATTGGGTATCGCCATAATCGTATCGACTCACAGAGTAAAACTAACTTGTCACGGATACTGCACAGTAAGCGCTGTTAAAAATAAAAATAAAAAACACTACTAGGATTGCAGTATTTTCTTCACTCTGTCTTCCATAAAACCGATTTAAAACTGATCAAAAAGTCTTGTCCCCCCAAAAATTATACCAATGAAAACATCAACTCATCCCGCAATAAACAAGCCTGTACACAGCTCCATACACAGAAAAATAAAAAAGTTATGGCTTTCAGACTATGGCGATGCAAAAATGAGTTTTCCTGTTTGAATAAAAGTGTTTTTATTGTATAAAAGCAGTAAAAAATAAAAAAATATACAAATTGGGTATTGCTGTAATCATATCGACCTGCTTAGTAAAGCTAGCATGTCATATCTAATGCAGAGTGACAGCTATAAAAATAAAAAATAAAAAAACACTACCAGGATTGCTGTATTTTGTTCAAAATGCCTCACAAAAACCTCAATAAAAAGTGAACAAAGTGTTGTATGCACCCCATAATGGTACCAATAAAAGCATCAATTCACCCCGCAAAAAACAAGGCCCTACACAGCTTTGCACACAGCAAAATAAAAAAGTTATGACTGTCAGAATAGGATAACATAAAAACGCAATTTTTTATAGACCTATTTCTATTGTGTAAAAGTAATAAAACATAAAAAACTATATAAAATTTATACCATTGCAATTATACCGACCCCCATAGTAAAGTTATCACATCATTTACACTTATGGCGAACGCTTTAAAATTGAAGCCCAAAAAACAATGGTGGAACTGCGTTTTCCCCCGCATTTTCATGGCCCAATGCTTAAAAAAAAACGATGGAACACCTGTGTGCCCAAAATGCACAGTACACCCATAGATGAGATCCACGAGGGGTGTTGAATCTAAAATGGGGCGGCTTCTGGAAGATTTCACCTGTTGTGGTTCTTTGGTGGCTTTGCAAATGCAACATGGCTCCACCAAAATCTGTGCTCCAAAAGCCAAATAGCGCTCTCTCCCTTATGCGCCCTACCATGCGCCCAAACAGCAGTTTACACCCTCATGTAGGCTATTGCCGAACTTGGAAGAAATTGCTTAACAAAGTTTTGGGGTTCTTTTTTCCAGAATTCCTTGTAAATATGAAACATTTTAAGCTAAAGTTGCAGATTATTGGAATTTTTTTTTTTTTAAATTTTCACAGCCTAATGCTAAAAAAAGAATTGTGAATCACCTGTGGGGTCGATATATTCACTGCACCCCTGTATATATACCTTAAAGGGTGTAGTTTCCAATATGGGTTCTTTTGTTTATTAAGTTTTAGCACCTTAGGGCGTTCTCAAACCTGAAATGGCGCCTAAATAAAATCGCATTGAAAATGAGACCCCAGAGTCCAGTAGGTGCTCCTCCTATTCTGGGGCTTATGGTTGAGCCAAATAATGCACTAGGGCCACATATGGGATATCTCTAAAAACGGCAGACCTGGGGAAATTATATTAAGTTTGCATTTACCTAGTCACATTTACCGTATTCCAGTGAATAATGGATAAATATTGAAAATCTGCAAAAATAGTGACATTTTGAAATTTCACCTCCACTTTGCTTTAATTTCTGTGAAATACCTGAAGGGTTATCAAACTTCCTAAACACTGCTGTAAATACTGTAAGGGGTCTAGTTTCTTAGAAGGCATCATTTATGGGGGTATCTAACATACAGGCCCCTCAAAGCTACGTCAAAACTGGAATGGACCCTAAAAAAATTTATATTGCAAATTTTCTTGAAAATGGGAGAAATTACTACTAAATTTCTAAGCCCTCTAATGTCATAAAAAAAGGACATTTATAAAATGATGCCAACCTATAGTGGACATATGGTAGATGCTAGTTATAAACTATTTTGTGGTGAATAATTATCTGTATTGCATGCAGAAATTTTGGAACTTTCAAAATCACAAATTTTTCCACATTTTCATGAAATTTTGATATTTTTCACAAACAAACAAGGATTGTATGGATAAAAATTTCTTGCTAACTTAAAGCAGAATTGTGTCACGAGAAAACAATCTCTGAATCACATGGATAGGTAAAAGTGTGAAAAAGTTATTCTCACCTAAAGTGACACATGCCAGATTTCAAAAATAGGGCTGTGTCAGTAAGGCCAAAACTGGCTGGGTCCTTAAGGGGATATCCTCTGACAGTTCATGTTAATAATAACGTATTTAGCACATGTGCTCTCCATTCACACATGAGAACTTGTAACACTAATGAGGCACATGACACCGTGGAGGGAAAATAGCAAATTGAACACAATTTGTCCGTTTTCACTCAGGGGTGTGTTCACTTTTGTTGCCAGTGGTTTAGACATTTACTATCTGTTGAGTGTGTTATACAAGCTGTACGCTGACTACTTTACATTGTATCAAAGTGCTATACGTCAGTGACGGGTCTATTCACTTTCATGATTTACTGTATACTTAAAATGCATTTGTTTTTCATTACTATATTTTTTGAATGTTTTTAATAGATTGCTTTTTCTGGGTGTTGTTGGAATTTTTAGGCTGTATATTGTAAAAATCAATTAAATCTCTCACGCTGTGGCTATATTTTATCAAGGAGTATTGGTAATCAATGTTTCTGGTCAAGTTAGATGCCTAGCAATTTTTTCATCTATATGCTCTGTTGCCTGCGGTAACAAATTGGGCACTTTCCCAATCAAGTATATTATTTCTAAAAAAATTAAAGCTGGCTATCTAGTAGATCCTTCATTACAGAGCTTACAGAGGACCTATGGATAGTACTTAATATTGGCGATAAAATACAGATATATTTGATGAAATCTTTTTTGTTTTAAGAGCATTTTGGTGATGCAAAGTACCAGGTGTCAAACTCAGGTTTATACCAGAAAAAGAGCACATACCTTTGGAACTATTTGGCAGATTATAACAAAATTCGCACTGCACATACTGTAGTTTACGCTATGATAATCAAAATTATGACACAACATAGGTTGGTAGTGTCTACTATATGCATTCAAGAATGCTTGAACATGACTCTCCATGTTTAGGAAAGTGCATGTTGGCATATCCGTATTCATTGAGCGACATGTATGAAACCATGTCAGTTTTAAATTCATAGGAATTTTTAAAAGTCTCACAACATTTTCCGCCCAAAGTTTGGCACAATTGTACGATTCTGGTGTGACACAACTACTGCAAATTTGCCGCATTCAAAAGTGTTGTGGCGTATGACTGTTCCATCTATGGAACAAGGCTACGACAGGATTTTGACCACAAAACACACCAACAAACTGGTGCACCCCCATTCATGCATGCTGCCCACTGTGCCTACATCTTACAGAATATTGACCTGCAGTTCCATAAGTGTTTTTGGCTATTCTAGTACTATCTCATCTTCAGGTAGCTCAAGTGAGAGAAAAATCAGGAAATGAATGGTGGAAAGGTCACCATGGGTTTCTTCCAGCAGGATGATGCAATGTGCCACATGTCATGCTTGAGAAAGGCAGAAATTAAAAATTTCTTCGATGACAGGGTTGTCTCCAAGGGACTTTGGTTGCCATTTGCATTTATTTATTAACAAAACACAACAAAGAATAACAAAAACAATCTAAATGCTGCACAATTCCCAACAAGTGGTTACAGTGATAGAATACTAATCTCATTAGCATTAACCTGGAATCAATGGCACATGACCCAACTTGAAAATAATGCATAGTGGTAAGTGAATATCATTTCGTCAAGTTAAGGTCTACCTATGAACAAAGTGATCCTGTATACTTGTCAGTATTAGATATTGTACATAAGGTGCTGCTGTACACACAAAACATATATTCACACACATTAAATCATTCACCCATGTTTGTAAGATTTAACACTGGCCACAATAGCAGGTCAATATCAAGCAAGAAATAGACACAGTTTTTTTTAATCTTCTGGAGGAGAACTTATCTATATATGTTTTAATTTCTAACAAGCAGTGTTATACCCATTTGGAATTCTCCACAAGAAGAAATATTTCCCTCGAAGAGCTACATCTAAGGCCTCACTCACAGCCAGCCAGTATTGACAAGGAACAAGGAACCCCAAACAGCTGTCCTTTTAGCTATCTATCTTAAGAAGCTAACCAGATTTTAAGCTCCTTGGTGGACACTGGGGTTTAAGCTGGGAGCATGATAGTTTCTTTCCTAAGCTTTGGTGAATAGGAACCATTGATCCCTGACCCTTGCAAAACCTTCTGAATCAGAGAATTAGGAAACATTTGTGGGGGGGCCATATTCTCTTTAAAAAAGGCCTGCAATAGATGGCATCCCTATAAACTTTTTGTGTACTATGCTTCAACTTGGTGATTAGACACACCTGCTTGGACTTTTTGACTAATATAATTAGAGATGGGCGAATTGATTCTAACGAAGTGGACTTCGTTTAGAATTTCAGGAAAACTTCGGTTCTGAACGATAGTTCGAAGTTTGGGGTATTCGGTGAACGAAGTGTGCTTTTCATTGATAAAATGGCTGCGAGCACATGGCGTTACATGGGGCAAAGAACTCTGGGAGGAAGAAGGGCATAGCCTGCATGACATGTGCAGAGATGAAGCCAATCAGAGACCGGCGGGATTCTGTGATGTCACCGCACTACATAAGTCCGGGCGTGACGCTGAATGCTCACACTCCTCTCACTGTACTGATCAGGGAAGATGCTGCTGCGGCTGATAGCTCTTACTGAAGAACTGATATTTATACAGCGATTTTTGCGGGGTGTCTCAGCTTGTCTCAGATACTGATTCTCTTAACGTTCTATTTGATTTTTTGGGGGATTGGATCTGAAATCAGTGTTGTCCCTGCAGCTGCTTATAAAATTTAAATCCTATCTGCCCCAAAAGCAAAATTGAAATCCAAGGGGATCAAAACCCATTTTCCTTTTGTATTCATTTAAAAAACAGCTTTTTTAAACAATACAAATAAACTTTCCTTTTTTGGCTGCTCAATTTTCTTTGGCCCAATTTCCCACCAGGGTTTAAATTAAGCGTTTTTTTTCCCTTTTGGGGGGACTCCAAAAACCGTCATTTTCCCCGCCAAAATATTTACTTTTTCCGGGACCCAAATTAAACAAGCAAAGGGGTTTTAAATTAAAAATTTTTTATATCTTGTTGTGTAGCTTAAAAACACGAAAATTGTAAAAAAGTTTAAAAAACTATTTTTTTTGGGTGGTGGCAATTTTTTGGCAAAATTTTACATCCGGGGGTTAAAATTAAGCGTTTTTTTTCCCAGCTGGGGTGACTCCAAAAAAACCGCTTTTTTCACCACCAAAATATAACTTTTTTCCCGTAGCCTAATTCACAAGAAAAGGGTTTAAATTTAAAATTTTTAAACTCTTTTTTGTGTAGCTAAAAAAACACGGAAAAAAACCACGCTCCCAAAAGCTAGTAGTTTGGGTGGCCAATTCTTTGGCGCAATTTAACCCAAGGGGAACTAAGTTTTTTTTCTGATTTTCCACCCCATTTAAAAAAAAACTTTTTTTTTTCACCCCCACAGAAGAAATTTTGAAAGCTAATTAAATTTTCCGAAAAATTTAACCTTTAAAATTCAAAAAAATAACTAAAATTTTTAAACGCACATACAAAAAAATTTTTTCTGGCCATTTGGGGAAACGCAATTTATTCCAAGGGTTACCCAAGCTTGTTAGGGGGTTAAATTTTGGGAGCAATACAGGGTGAAAAATTTATTCATATACAGATATTTTCATCAAACAGGGGTCTGTACATTTTAGAACAAAAGTATGTCAGACAGAGGGGTTGGCAGGCTTTTCATACGAGGGCAGTCCCCCAAACCCAATCCTGAAACACCCCCCCCCCCGCCCCCCCCCCCCGCCCCCCGCCCCCCCCCCCCCCCCCCCCCCCCCCCCCCCCCCGCCCCCCCCCCCCCCCCCCAAAGGCGCAGCACAGCAAGGGGACGCCCGAACAGGGGTCATCGGTGGGCCCAGAACTGCCGCTTTCATCTGGGGGCCGTGTTTTGTTCAGAAAAACCCAAAGGGATCTTGTTTGGGTTTGACTAGGTACCCCTTTCCCCCCAAAGTGACATCGAAAACCCCCAAAACCCAAGAGTGGGGTGGGAACGTCAGACAAAAACCCTTATTTTGGGAAATGGCCCGGGAGCGGGTCAGCGGCCCCACCTGTCCTCAACCGCCCTTTTCCCATGGGTTTTTCCCGGGCCAAAAGGATCTATTAATGTGGTCTGGGCTCAGCGCCACTTAAGCGAGGATGAAAAAATTGGGGAGGGCGGGTCAACAGCTACTTGGCAGCAAAGGGAAAGGGGGGCCAATATCCCCTGCTTTTTGCTTCGGGGAAAGAAATAGATGTTGAAATTTGGCATGGGGGGTCAGGGTTTTTGGGGGGTTTCAGCCTTGCATACCAAGCCCGGTGATGGGGCAGCAGGGGGACATGAAAAAACAAATGGGATGATGATGTACCCGGGACCGCACTTGGGAGCCGGGTGAGGAAAGGGGTTTTTCATCATCTTTAGGGAAGAGGGCGCCCAGTTTTGGCCTAGGAGCGGCGCAGCCAGCAAGGGGGTCATGTGGCCGTGGGGTCAGCGGAAAAGCAGAAGTGTGAGGTGGGGGAGCCAAGGGGCCAGGGTTTTAAAAAACCTTTTTGCAGGCCCAAGAAAGTAGGGGCACGGGAAACCCTCAGCGAGGCAGGGGGCCCAGTATCACCTGGGCGGAGCGTTGGCGGAAAACCCGATACTGGGCGGGGGTTCGTTTTTTTGCTAAGACCCCGGAGGAGCCGAAAATGGGTAAAGTAAAAATCTGTAACAGAAAGTGAACCCGGGGCCCCGGGAAAAAGCAAAACTTTGGGCACCTCGGCCCTGCGCAAAAAATCCCAGCGTCACCTTCCGGTGGCCGGGGGGGGAAACGGCCCTCAGATGTGGGGCCCAAATCCCCCACCGCAGCAGAAAAGCACAGCCCCCAGTGAACCCCAATTCCATTGCGGGCCAGTCAAGGCTCCAACCTCTGAAAGAAGGGAGCTGGTTTCTTTTTGACTTTAAAACCCCCGGTTCCGATGCCCCCTGTTTTCTCGCTTTTTCATGGCGCCAGCAGTCGTTCAGCGAGGCAAATTTGCAAAGAGCCCAACAGTATGCCCCAAAACCACCCTAAGGTGCAGAACCCTGCCCGGGTACCCCTGCCCAAAGTTGTTTTTTTGGTGCATCCCCCCCTTTTTCCAAAAGGGTTTGGCCCTTTGCACTGTTCAAAACAAAAGGTTGTGCCGGCCGGAGGGGGAGATTTCCAAACCCGTAATTTTTTTTCCAAAAAAAGGTATTACCAGCATTTCAAAATATTTTGAACAGAAGGGGGGCCCAGCCCCTTGAGTTAGGGGTTTGTTTCCAAAGGGTTTGGCAGGGGCAGCCGGGTCTGGAGCTGAAAATACGGTCGGGGGGGCCTGTAAAAGCCCTTTACCCCACGGGGGAAAAGGCTTCCGGCCCAGGCACACCAACAATTTGGACGGAGACGGGCTTTCTCCCCCAACTTTGCCCAAACTGGGCTCCTGCGCCAATGCCGCCCCCACCTCCTCCACCACCACCAAAATCTCACCCTTTCCACAAGTACTGCTCCCCTCTTTCCACAAAGTGTAGGGCACAGCGGTGTCAAGGGGTTTTCACTGGCTTTCCTCGGCGAACGAAGTCACACAGGGAGGAACTGCTCTCGTCATGCAGCAAAAAATTATTTTGTGGCTTTCTCCGGGGCCAACTTCAAATCGGGAAACCCTGGTGAAAAGACAATGGGAGGGGAAAATGGTGTCCGGGATGCATCGAGGGGAATGGTTTCCATGGCCCTTTCATGGCCCACGTGTTCAATCTGGGTTTTGAAAAAGGTTTCCCGAAAAATTTCCACCCATTTCAGAAGATTCTAAA
Source organism: Phyllomedusa bahiana (assembly GCA_025379985.1). Lineage (NCBI taxonomy): Eukaryota > Metazoa > Chordata > Amphibia > Anura > Hylidae > Phyllomedusa > Phyllomedusa bahiana. Next base: position 31,167 of record JAODAL010017171.1, on the reverse strand, counting down.
ATGGCCAGGAAAATGTGCATTGCACTTCATCCTTTTCCCACAAAAAACCAGGGGCAAACCCCCCACGAGTTTTTAGCGGCAAAAGGCCCCCCAACACACTCGATATGCGATTTTCCCCCTGTTGGAATTCCAGCCCGCCCCATGTTTGGGCCGCTGTATAACAGAGAAGGGCCCCTTAAAGATTTTTTGATGATCCCGGCGGACAGGAGTACTCCCCGTGTAACTTTTAAATTTTTGCGTGGGCACCGCCGTTTGTTGAGGGCCAAATTTGGGGGAGGCCACGTTATTTGTCAGTCGCCAGGGTCGGGATGAATAAAATCATTCCATGCTTCAAATTTCCCGGAACAGAAGTGAAAAATCTTTGGGGGAGGGGATGGGACGGGGCGACTACATCCGCGGCCACATGAGTCCGGTGGGGAATGGGAAAAGGGGGAAAAGGGGGGGAGGAGAAAATGGAGCAAAAGCATTGTTGGGAAAGAGTGGATTTTTTTACCCCGGTGGGCAAGAGGGGGAGGAGCAGGGGGCACTGGGGGGGTAGATGGGGAAGGGAAGACGAGGGAGATGACCCCAAGCACCATGGCTGTAAAACAGTGGAGATTGGGGGCAGGACCCCTCGGAAATCACGTGCAGATGGCCCGCAGCATGCTGATTTGCCTGGCCCAGTGACAGCCGAAAGTCAGTTTCCCGGGAGGGGGGATGACTTCTGCTTTCCACCGTATTGGAAACCCCCGCTTCCGGTCCAAAAAGGACCTTTTTCCCCCTATTTAGAGGGAGGACATACTCAAAAACTATAGGGAAATCCCCCGTAGTCAGTTGGCCCCTGCTTTTTTTCGGCATTGTCCTCCCCCCCTGACAAGGGTTTTAAACCCGGGGTTTTTCACGCTCACTTTCTCTGCCGGGGGGCTTTTCCCCCCGGGGGGAAAGGGGGTTGGGGAAGGGGCAGTACCCGCTCCATCAGCAGCACCTAAGTCTGGGGGGCACTAATGAGCAACTTTCCCTTTACAGCCCAGTGAGGTGGGCAGTCGCCAGGGAGGCAAACAGCAGGACCTGGAGCAGACCTGAAAACCCCAGGTGGGGGCCCACTTGGGAAAAACAAACCTTTCACCCCCGTTAGAAGATCCCTGGACTACGGGCACCCCCAAAATGGGATTGGTTTGGGCCCCCAAATTTTCCGGTTTTCAGTTGGGGAAAACTGTCCCCGCCCCGGCCAGTAAATGTGGCATTTAAAAGCGGGTGTTCATGCGGGGGGGGCCATCGTTACCCCAAGGAGAACCCGCTGTCCCCGGGGAAAAGTGGGAAAGACGAAATTTTTCAAATGAACCGGGTGGATCGGCCCGGATTTCCAAAACCCCCAATTTCCTTAGGCGAAAAGGGCACTAAACCAGAGCCTCAACCCCCCCTTTTTAGAAAAGAGTTTTGGGTTTAAACTAACCGCCTCAGCCACTATTTGATGGCCCCCCCACCCCGGGGGGCCCGATTCCACACATCTCCCACGTTTTTTCCATCTGCCAAAAACCCTCTTTACCCGGGGGCTGGGGATTGCCACCCACCTCCCCCAAATCTGTCATTGTGCCACTTTCTGCCTCATGCTGCTGCTCTGGTGCTGCCCTGACCTCCAACTGTTTTCATTGTGGGCCCCTCCTGACCTCATGCTGTTCTTTCCCGCCGCCGGCACCTCAAAAACTCTGTCAATTTTGCCAAATCTGTGGCCAAATCCAGTTTTTGGCCCCCTCCAAATGTGATTTTTGCCACTTTTTGACCCCATTTCTGCTGCGGGGGATGCTGCCAAAGACCTTTGAAACTGTTTTGTTGGGCCCACTCGTGGCCTACTCCTGTTTTTTCCACCTCCCCAAAAGTCATTTTCCCCTTGGGTTTACCTCAATTTCTCGGCCCGCCGTACCACCACTCCCGTCATTGGCCCCTTTGGCCTACTCCGTTTTTGCCACCCCAAAAATTCATTATGCCACTTTTCTGACCCTGTCGCTTGGGTGCCGCCCTACCTCCCCACTCTGTCACGGGGGGGCCCCTCTGAGCCCCTTTTTCCTTTTTTGCCCCCTCCCGAATGAGGAAATTTTTTTTTTTTTTTTTTTTTGGTTTTTGTTTTTTTTTTTTTTTTTTATTTTTAGTGGGCCACCCTTTTTTACCTCCAAAAGTGGGCCCTTTTTTTGCTGCTGGCCGTTACCCCAATTTTCGTTGTCCCCTCTGTGGCCTACTCCCGTTTTTGCCCCCTCCAGAATTTTCATTTTGCCACTGTCGACCTATGCCCGCTGCTGTGGCGGGTGCCCCGGGGCCCCACACACTCTGGGCAATTTTGCCACTTCTGACCTCATGCTGCTGGGTGGGGGCTGTTTCCGGGGACCTACACCCCTGTGTCATTGTTGGCCCCGTCGACCTCAAAGCTGCTGCTGTGGCTGCTGCCGTGATAACACTCGTCATTGGGCCCCTCTGTGGCCTATTCCCGTTTTTGCCCCCTCCCGAATGTCCCTTTGCCCCTGTCGACCTCATGCTGCTTCCGGCCCCTCACCTCCACTCTCTGTCATTGGGCCACTCCCCGTGGCCTTTCCAGTTTTGCCCCTCCGGGAATTTTCATTGTGGGCCCCTGTCTGACCTCAAGCTTTCCCCGCCCGCCCTTTACCTCCCTCTCGTCCCCGTGCCCTTGGGGGCCTAATCCGTTTTTTCCCCCCCAGAATGTGAAATTGTGGCCACCCCCTTTTCTTTTTAACCTCATGCTGCGGGTGTGGCTGCTTTCCGGGACCTAAAACAAGGGGTCTTGTCCCCCCTCTTGGCCTACTCCTGTTTTTGCCACCTCCAGAATTTTCCATTTGACCCACCCGTCCATGACCCTTTTAATTTTCCCTTTTGCCCCGGGGGGGGCTGCTTGGGGCCGGGACCACACACCTTTAGGACCCCTTTGTTTTTCCACCCTGTCAGGACCCTTTTAGCTGGCTTTCTGTGGCTGCTGCCCCTGACCTACACACTGTGTCAATTTTGCACGTCTGACCTTGCTGCTGTGTGGGTCTGCCGTTAAAACCCTTTACCAACCCCCCCTCAGGGAAAATTGGGGCCACCATTTTTTGTGGCCTTATTCCCTTTTTTTTTTGGCCCCGGTCCAAAGGGCATTTGCCCCCGTTTTGACCTCATTTCTGCTTTTCGCCGTACCCCCACTTCTGTCCTTGTGCCACCCCTGTGGCCTATTTCCGTTTTTGCCACTCCAGAAAAGTAAATTTTGCCCCTGTCTGACCCCATTTCCCCTGCCGCCCTCACCTCCCCTCTCCCCGTCATTGTGCCACTCGTGGCCTAATTTCTGTTTTTCCACCCCCAGAAGTCATTGTGCCACTGTCTTCCCCTGCTGCTGCTGCCGGGACCCCCCCCACGTGTCAAATTTGCCCCGTCTTACCTCATGGGTGCGCTGTGGGGTGGCCGTGACCTACACACTGTGTCATTGTCCCAATCTGGGGGCCCATTTCCCGTTTTTTGGCCCCCTCCAGAATGTCATTGTGCCCCCCCCCTCCCCCCCCCCCCCCCCCACCCCCCCCCCCCTTTTCCCCGTCTGACCCAAAGCTTGGGGGTTGGGGGAAAGCCTGCCACACTTTTCATTGTGCCATTTTCTGACCCCCATGCTGCTGCGTGGCTGTGCCTTTACCTACCAAAAAATTGTATTGTCCCCCTCTGTGGCCTATACCCGTTTTTTTCCAACCCCCAGAATTCATTGTGCCCTGTCTGACCTCATGCTGCGCTGTGGGTGCTGGGTGCCTACACACTGTGTAAATTTGCCACTGTCCCGACCTCCCGTGCTTGGGTGCCCGTGACCTACACACTTGTCATTGGGCCACTGTCCAGGACCTCCCGTTTTCTTGTGTGGCTGCCCCGCTGTGCCCTCCCCACACTTGTCCCTGTCCCCCTCTGTGGCCTACTCCTTTTTCCACCTCCATAAAGTTTATTGTGCCACTGTCTGACCCCAATGCTGCCCCTCCCCCCCCTTTTTGAAACCTTGGCCACACTTTTTTCCAAAATTGGTTTTTCCCCTTTCTGACCCCATGCTGCGTGTGGCTGGGTGCCTGACCCCACCTGGTCGTTGTGCCACTCGTGGTTTTTCCCCGTTTTTTGCCAAACCCCCAGAATGTCATTGTGCCACTGTCTGACCCCATGCCGCTGTGTGGCTCCCGCCGTGCCTTTTCACCTTTTTTCCATTTTGCCACTTCTTGTGGGCCCCTTTTTTTCCTGTTATTATTTCCCCTCCAAATTTTATTGTGCCACCCGGGCCTACCCGTTTTCCACCCCCGTGTCATTTTTGCAACCTTTCGAATGCTGCTGGCCTTACCCCGCTTTTCCCCGTGGACTACCCCCCAGTTTTCATTGGCCACTGTTGACCTCAAGGGGCCGCCTTTTCCCCCGCTTTTCCCTGTGGCCTAAAACACCTCCAATTTTGGCCACTGTCCCGACCTAAAGGGGCGCTGCCTGAAACCAACAAACTTTTCCTTTTTGGGCCAAAGTCCCCGACCTAAAGCTGGGGCTTTTGGCGCTGCCGTGACCTCCCCACTGTTTTCATTGTCCCATTTTGTGGCCTACTCCTGTTTTTTTCCCCTCCAGAAAGTCATTTTTTCCACGTCTGACCCCATGCTGCTTTCCAGGGGAGGGGGGGGGGGTGCCCCCTGACCTACACAACCCTTAAATCCCCCTTTGGTTTTTTTTTCCACCCTGTCTTTTAACCCCTTTTATTTGCCCCGCTGCTGTTTTGGGTGCTGCCGTGACCTTCCCCACTTGGGGTCCCTTTGTCCCATTTCTTTGGTGGCCTAAAAAATCCCTGTTTTTTCCACCTCCAAGGAATGGGGGCCAAATTGGTGCCACTGTCCCACCCCATGCTGCTTTCTGGGGGCTTTCTTTCCGTGGGCTACAAAACTGTGTTTATTGTGCCACTGTCTGACCTCAGGGCGCTGTTTGGGTGCTGCCGTGACCTACACCTGTGTCATTGGGCCACTGGGCTGGGCCCCATGCTGCGCTGTGGCTGCTGCCCCTGGGCCCACCCCAAATCTGTCCCCCTTTGCCACTCTGTGGCCTATTCTTTTTTTTTCCACCCCCAGAATGTCATTGTGCCAAATGTCTGACCCCATGCTTCTGCCCCCCGTCCCTCCCCTCTCTGTCCCTTGTTTCCACTCTTTGGGCCCAATACGGGTTTCCACCTCCAGAATGTCATTGTTTAACCCGTCTGAAAACTCAAGGGTGCTTCTGCCCCGGGCCTACACCGTGTTTATTGTGCCATGTCTGACCCCATGCTGCTGCGTGGCTGCTTGGCCCCCCCCCACCTACACCCCAAGGGTAAATTTTCCCACTCTGGGGCCCACCCTTTTTTTGCCACCCCCGAATGTTTAATTTTGCCCCTGTCGACCCCATGCTGCGCTGCCTTTACCTGCACACTGTGTCCCTTTTGCCACTTTCTGACCTCATGCTGCGCTGGGGGTGCTGCCTTGACCTTACCATTTTCCCTTTTTGGGGCCCTTGGGGGCTGACCTCCATGCAGGCCCCGCTGGTTGGCTAGGTGCCGTGACCTCCCCACTGAAATTTTCCCCCTTGGGCCCACCCGTTTTACCTCCCTCAAAGATTTTCAGGCCTTTTGGGCGTCCCGCCCGGGGACCTCCCCACATTTGCAAAAATCCCCCTTTGTGGCCCAACCCCGTTTTTGCCACCCCCAGAATGTCAATTTTTCCACTTTCTGACCCCCATGCGCTGCAGTTTGGGTGCTGCCCGGGCACACACTGTGTTTTTCCCCTTGTGGGGACTGTTTTTACCTCCAAAAGCTTTTCCCGCATCGCTTCTGCCCTGACCTCACACTGTGTATTTGGGCAAAGTCTGATTCATGCTGCTGCTGTGGCTGCTGCCTTGAGTACAACTCTGTCTTGTGGCCCCCTCTGTTGGGCCCATTCAGTTTTTGCCCCCTCCGGAAAAGTTAAATTTTGCCCCTGTCGACCTATGCTTCTGCCCCCCGTCACCTCCAATCTTGTCATTTTGCCCTCGTGGCCTAATACTGTTTTGCCACCTCCAAATGTCTTTGCCATGCTGACCCCAGCTGCTTCGCCGTGCCTACACCTGGTCCCAAATTGGGAAATGTCGACCTCTGCTGCTGCTGTGGCTGCTTTCCTTTAAACCCACACTGTGTCATTGTCCCACTCTGGGCCTACTCCTTTTTTTTGCCACCTCCCCGAATGTCATTGTTTCCACTGTCTACCTCATTTTCTGCCGTGACCCGCACCCCTGTGTCCCTTGTGCCACTGTCTGACCCCCATTCTGCTGCTGTGGCCCGCTGCCTTACCAAACCCCCTGTCAAAGTGCCAAAATTGGCCTATTCCTGTTTTGCCACCTCCAAATTTTTCATTTGGGGCCAATTCTTACCCCATCTGCTGCTGTGGGGTGCTGGCCCCCGACCTTCCCCATTGTCATTGGCCACCTTTTCCCACACCAGTTTTTTGCCCTCTAAATTGGGCATTGTGCCACTGGGCTTTACCTCATGCTGCGCTGTGGCTGCTCCCTGACCTAACACTTGTCATTGTTTTTACTTGTGGCCTAATTTCCCGTTTTTTTCCCCCTCCAGAATGTATTGTTTCCACTGTCTGACCTCATTTTCTTGGGCTTTTCCCCCTTTTTGGGCCCTTTTTCCTGCCGGGGGGCCCACCAAAAATGTGTCATTGTCCCCTCTGTGGCCCAAATCCTGTTTTTGGGCCCCCTCCAGAAAGTCTTGGCCCCTGTCTTACCTCATGCTGCTGTTTTTTATTTTTTTTTTTTTTTTTTTTTTTGGGTTTTTTTGGTTTTTTTTTTTTTGGGGTTTTTTTTTTTTTTTGGGGGGGGGTTTTTTTTTTTTTGGGGTTTTTTTTTTTTTTTTTTTTTTTTTTTTTTTGGTTTTTTTTTTTTTTGGGGTTGGGTTTTTTTTTTTTTTTTTTTTTTTTTTTTTTTTTTTTTTTTTTTTTTTTGTGGTTGGTTGTTGGTGTGTTTTTTTTTTTTTTTTGTGGGTGGGGGTTTTTTTTTTTTTTTTTTGGGGTTTGGTTTGTTTTTTGGGGTTTTTTTCTCCGTTTTTTGAAAATTTTTGTAATTGTTTTTTCCATGTTTTTACTCATGCTGTGCTGTGGTGCTGCCGTGCCCTAAACACTGTGTCATTGTCCCCTCTGTCCCCACTCCTGTTTTTGCCCCTCCAGATGTCTTGTGCCACTGTCTGACCTCATGCTGCTGTGGCTCCCGCCGTCACTGCTCACTCTGTCACTGATGTTGCCACCTGACCCCTCAGCTTGTTTTTTTCCAGCTGTCGCTGCCATGACTTTATCAGGCTACATTTCCCCTTCAGTTTTTTGGTCAGTTTTGCCCTCTTAAGTGCCCTGGGAATTTTATAGTGGAGCGGCGGCAGTCATCTGCGTGTCATACTAAAACACAACATTGTAGGGAAGACCAAACCAAGCTCCACTGCATATTTAAGCATGGCACAACGTTCTACAGCCCCCTGCAGGCTGTGTGCAGGCTGGATATAGCTGTTTTTTACGGTGTTTCGTCGCGAAGTAATTAGGAACAAATTTAAATTTTTCCCGAGAATCCGGGAAGTGAACGAACCGAATTTCGGGAAATTCGCCCATCTCTAAATATAATATCAAGTGTAATATCTGTTCTTATCAGTAGCTATGACTACTGTAACTGAGAATAGGAAGATACACTACTGCACAGAAGATGGTACTAGATATATATACAAGATGGCCCAATGGCTATCTGTGGTGACCCCAACCTCTAGCGTTAAGCCATATGGGCTGTGTAGTTTGAAAGCCATGAGTCGTGGTGTGCCTTAACCCACAGTGGATGGAATCCCACTAAGTGATGGCACATAGAAGCAGCACGTTTCTTTCTCACTATTTTAACACTCACCTCTACTTACCCAAGCCCTCTGGCTGGATGACATGCAGAATCTTTATATTTCTGAATGGATAGCTGGGCTGTATTCACAGTACACAGTTTTATTGAATTTATTTATTATGTTACTACATGTTCATTGTCCATGTTTGTATATCTCAAGATTAACCAGGGTGCAGTGACCATTTGGAAAGTCTCTTCTGAAGGTCTAGGGGATTGTGTGTTGCCGTCAGGTTACTCATCCTTTTCAAATTCCTGGCTCCCCATCTAGGGACTCAATTCTTTTAAATAACAACCTTCTGGGGAGCCCAATCTTGTATTTATTATCCTAGAGAGACACTTCTCATCGGAACCCAGGTAGAAGCCTGGAGTAAGCTTTGGCAAAGGGAATCCAAGATCCTGGACCTTTGCAGGGCTTCTGGCTTGAGGAATTTGGGAAGGTTTGTTAGGAGCCCATCTCCTTTTAGAGAGAGTCTGCAACAGACAGCATCCTTGTGACCTTGTGGGTCGATAATTTTCCATTTTGGGGGAGATTCTGGTTTTGCTTAAATACCTAGGCTTTTTAATGGATCAGATAACACTTACATGGAAGCTGCCTCCAATAGGTTGCACTAAAGAAACAACTTTCTTCCTTCTGAGGGTGAGATTATTTACACATTCTAATCCATCTGTTTCATGTCTCTCTCAGACCACATGGAAGCAGAGAGTCAAGGCAGCCAGAACCCAGGTAGCCTATTTAAAGGGGAGTTCAGCTGCCGGTTGTTTCTTGATGATTGTGATTCATTCCCTTTCCTCTCATTTTTTTGGATTGTTCAGCCAGGACTTGTTGTCCTACTTCTGGCTCTGACCATTACTGATTGTGCTCCCATCTGTTAATTTGCTCTCCTTCTGATCACTCTTGGCTCCATTCTAGACTGCCAATCTATGACTATTCTAAAGACCATGACTGGAGATCTTGCTGCAGAAAAGTCCATAGCTCCTTGTTGGGTTAGAGGTGAAGATGAGGGGATCCCTTAGATTCTTTGCACCGGCCTTGCCTGCTTCAAACGGTCTGCAATTTAGAGAATGCCTATCTCCGTTACGTAACTTTAACATGTTGCCTCAAGACTTCAGTGCCATATACCGACATTTACTGGCATAGCAGAAACCAGAAGAAAAATCTTTTGGCATCTGCTGAGAAAATGGGATATGTTTATCATCTACAGAGAAGGAAATAATTATTTGATCCCTTGCTGACAAAGACATGAACAGTCTATACTTTTAAGGGTAGGTCAATGTTAACATTGAGAGATAGAATATCAAAAATAAAATCCAGAAAATCATATTGTATAAATTTTATATAAATATATTTGCAATATGCAGAGAGTAATAAGTATTTAATCCCCTACCAACCAATAAGAGTTCTGGCTCCTATAGACCAGTTAGAGACTCTTAATCAGCTCATTACCTCCATTATAGACAACTGTCTTAAATAGTCACCTTTATAAAAGACTGCTGTCCACAGACTCAATCAGTCAGACTCTAACCTCTACAACATAGGCAAGACCAAAGAGCTTTCTAAGGATGTCAGGGACAAGATTATAGACCTGCACAAAGCTGGAATGGGCTACAAAACCATAAGTAAGACACTGGGTGCAATAGTAAGAAAATTGTGAATGATTGGGATAAGGTGCTGTGGTCATATGAGACAAAAATAGTGCTCTTTGGATGAATGCTGCCTGTGACCCAAAGAACACCTTTACTGTCAAGCATGGAGGTGGAAACATTATGTTTTGGGGGTGTTTCTCTGCTAAGGGCACAGGACTACTTCACCACATCAATGGGAGAATGGATGGCGTTATGTACCGTAAAATCACAACCTCCTTCCCTCCGCCAGAACATTAAAAATGGGTCATGGCTGGGTCTTCCAGCAAGACAATGACCCAAAACATACAGCCAAGGCAACAAAGGAGTCGCTCAAAAAGAAGCACATTAAGGTCATGGAATGGCCTAGCCAGTTTCCGGACCTTAATCCCATAGCACATAGAAAACTTACGGAGGGAGTTGAAGTACCGAGTTGCCAAGTGACAGCCTCAAAATCTTGACGATTTAGAGATGATCTGCAAAGAGGAGTGGACCACAATTCCCCCTGACATCATCCTCCTCATCATCAACTACAAAAAAGTCTGACTGCTGTGCTTGCCAAAAAGGGTTTTGCCACCAAGCATTAAGTCTTGTTTGCCAGAGGGATCAAATGCTTATTTCTCACTGCAAAATGCAAATAAATTTCTGTAATTTATACAATGTGATCTCTCAATGTTAAAATCAACCTAATCTTAAACTTATAGTCTGTTCAAGTATTTGTCAGTGGGCAAACTTACACAATCAGCAAGGGATCAAACAATTATTTTCCTCACTGTATGCCGGGAACTTTTCTGGCACATACACTGAATGCAAACTTAGAATGCAGTGTGAATAGATTCTTAAAGAGTCATTATCAATTAATTAGTTGCTTTAAAAAATACTGGAGAGCATTTTGCACTATCCTTTTTTAGCTGGTCATGCTGGGGATGTTCAGGGACATTGGTATTAGAGTGGTCCCTTAAAGGATATGCTATCAAAATCTGATATCTGATTCCATAATCTATTTTGGGAACAGGCCATCAAAGTCTATGGTGGGACTACCCCTTTAAGTTACAATGGCCTCAGGATACAATATTGTGGCATTGTATCTTGAAACCACCACCACCATAGAATGTCACAGACACTGCTGTTTTGCGGCACATGTGATGGACTGGAAGTTCCAACCAATTACTAGTATCATTAACATTTTCTTTTAAAGCATCTGTATTAGTGAAATGTATGCATTGGTGGTCTAGTTGCGCCTCTCAACAGTACAGTGTGGTACTACATGTTTTATACTGCTCTTGTGCCAGATTGAGTGACTTCTTTGGGCACCAGGTAAAGATGGCTCAGGTACATGATCCAAAGAAGTGCCTATCCTCAAAACAGAAAGTGATTTCCAGCTTGCAGTTCCTCACTGTTCTATGTAAGGACTTCCTTTATCTGTATTAGTTATCTGCTTAATTTTCTTTCATCTTCATTTTACATTATGTTGGGTGACATGTTGGGTCTTTTGAACTGATTGCCGGTTTGCCATAGAGTTAGGGCATGTCCCCACGGCACGGGTTTGCGGCCGGTTTTTCAGACGGTTTGCGGTTTTGCACAATGACGCTTTATGGAAGACCCGTGCAGCAGTCCGCACTGCACGGGTTTTCCGCCCGGCGGTTTTTCAAACCGCTGGCCGCCCGTAAAAGATTTAACATGCACACTCTTCCGTCTGGTTTTCGGACGGAATATGTACATATGAATGGGAAGGGGGAGGGCTTTTTTCCACTCATCATGGAGGAAAGACACCCCCCCCTCCCGTGGCCGCGGGGATGGCACTAAAACAGGACAAATACCGGTCGGATAAACCGACCGGTATTTGTCCTCTGCCGTGAGGACATCCCCTTAGGGTTTTTAACATCCAGTTACCAGTGGGCAATGGATCAATTATTGTATATTGAGAGACCACTGCACTATATTTGCAGTGATTGGATCAATTTTCCAATAGTTGCAGGGGTCTAGCATATGTCAATATTATGACTAACGTGGAAACACTGATCAGATCAGTGAAAATTAACATATGCATGGCTACCTTCATACACAGTATAACAGAGATCACCACAGGTAATGGCTTTGCTTCTATTTTTGAAGTGTACTGTGAAATACGGAACAATGTCATATACGGGGAAAGTAACAACAGACTCCTTTTCAGTTTGGACATGTACTGGTATCTTCCTTAAGTACACTGAAGCTATTGGGAACTTTATGGGTACAACACTCTGCTATGTAACCTTACAGGATGTTTGCCTGAACTTACCTTCTCTTCTGATCAGAGAGCAATGCTTGCTTAACCAAAGACAAAAGTGATTCTGCATTTCAAAGACAAGTACTTGTTATCAGTGGAAAGGACTTTTTGGTGTGTAAATCAAGTAAACTCTCCAGGTCCCTTCTGTCCACTCCCACTGCTTGAAATGACAGCTTCCTTTATTTTTTTAGTGTTAGAAATGTTAAATGGGGAATCTAAATGTCAAAGCTTCTTCTGGTTTGGATTCACAATTGCAGACCTACTGTTAGAAAAGCATCTGTTTTCCAGATATGTCATACTACTGCTGTCTTCAGAAAAGTCTACGTGTGTCCAGATATCTGACATAGTTTCCCTCTGGTGTGGCTGTGCTGGATCAAAAAACAGTGCACACAACATTGTTCAACACAGCAGGTTGACAGGCCTGATACCATGCCCAATACACTGATTTGTAGCTTAATAAAACCACAAGAAACTCAAATACATTAACAGATTTCATCCATTACAAGTCTAAGCTAAAAACTTACTAACTACACTGGCCTATTTCTGATCTCTACATTATCTACCCAAAATAATACTTTTCACTCCCTCCTTAGTCCTCAAGGGCAGGTGCCTTTCACAGATCTCACTTCTAAAGACCTGGCCAAATTTGTCAGTTAACATTAATAGCAGAATATAGGTGTTATTGCACTCTATGCTCTTGGTGTTACACCAAAATGTTTTTTTTTTCTTTCTAAATCTGAATTATCCTTCACACAAATCCATGGCACACCAGCAAATTTAATGCAAGCAAATTAATTTTATTGATCATGGCATGCAATTAATGAGATATATAATCAATTAAAGCATTTGTTTTCCATGCAAATTACAATTTATAGTGTCTATATGATTCTCAATAGGTGAGTACGAGATAAGTAGATGCTTCAGTTTTACGACTTGAAAGATTGACCAGGAATGTGATATAGTCTACTTATCTGGAGTCACCTATTGAGATCATATGGACACTATGATGTATAAACTGTATGGAACACATGAATGATATATTGATATTATCATAGATTCATCAGTCACATGCTGTGATCAAGAAAGAGGACTCAGCTTCCATAAATTTAGTTGTTGTGCTGTGGATTTCTAGAAAGTTAAAATTGCCAAGTGGCAAGAAATTATATCCCAGTCTCCAAGTATCATCAATCCCCTCCCCTTCTGAATTTTCTCTAAATTTTGATAACAGAAGAAAAAGTCTCTAGGCTCTGATCTTATTCCCTCACGCCTTGTCCAGGCTCTCTACCAGCTTTCATTACTCACCTTACCACCTTAATACTCTCTCCCTCTTCTGGCATCTCTCCCTTCTTTCTTTAAACACGCTGTTATAACCCCATTATTGAAAAACATCTTTGGTCCCACTCTGTGCAGCTAAATACCAGGCTGTCTCTAATCTCCCCTTCATCTCTAAACTCCTGGAATGTTTCCTCTCCTCTGGTCTAATCAGCTATCTCTCTGCTATCTCTCTTCTCAACCCCTTCCAGCCTGAAGCTTTCATCTGAGATGCCATTATAATTGACAGGAAGTCTAAAGCAGCATGAAGTAGTATTCTTCCTGTCAGAAGGATATGACTTTGTGGCAGACCCTTTTATAAAGTCATTGGGGTCTGTTGGTTGTGTAACATACCCTACAGAGCACCATGGCTTATGTCGGAAACCACATTGATGGTATTAACAGAGCCTAACAGCTTGTTGATCATACCCAAACTATTAGATCAGGCAGCTTGCTCAGCAACTTCTAATTACACCCTACAAACTGCTGAAATCCCATTTTACAAAGCCAGACTTGCATACAGAAAAACTGGTAAACATGTGGTACTAGCAGTTATTTTGGCCAAATATAGAAGCCTCTTATCTGCCTCAATATTGCCTACACTGAAACAATAACAAATCACTGGAGAGGATATAAAATTTTTTAAATATCAGTGGAAAAAGCCATACTTAGTCGTGGTTTACATCTGCACTGGAAGTTCAAAGGTGCAAACTGACCCTTTTTATAATGGAAACCAATGGCACCCAACAAATCTCATTCACTATAATGAATCCATTGGGTCTCTGCATCAGTATTCTCACCAAAAAAATAGTGCAGCTTGCTGAGCTAGTTTTCCATCATTCATGGCTGAACTTGTGATGGAGCTTCTGTACGAAACCTCCACTGCTGATGTGAACCAGGCCTTACAGATACAAAAGCAGTTCAACACACCAGTCTGTAGGAGGATGCAGGCTGCAATGGGCAATCACCAGACAGCTGTCAGGCTTCCTGTTTTGCTGGGGCTAGGAGCTACTGGGTCATAACAAACCTATATCAGCTCTGCAGTACATGCTGGGGGCTTTAAACCCCCTGTAAATGGGACTAATTTATCAGCATCAGCTGCAAGTATAATCATCAATAAAACATTTTTTTAAGTGCCGCGCTAGAGTTTTTTTTTTAAACTTTATGTGGGGTACAGTATATAATGTACATTAAAAAAAAATTGAAAAAAAAATACCAGATTAAACTTTAGCCCCACAATGATGACTCTTAAACTACGTGTCATTTAAAGTACTAAATATATAAACATGTTTATAATAGAAATAGGACACAATATAAAAAAATATTTTAGTGCCCCTTGCTAATAAAAATAGAAAAAAATTAAAAACAGGAGATTCTTTTTTATGTTTATCATTTTACCTCATATTATATTTATTGGTAATAAAAAAATTACATCAGAATAAAGCCTCATGTATCATGAACAAAAATAGAAAAAATGTGGTGTGTAACTCAGTGCAAAAAAGCGTCATAGCTTTCATTGTGTAATGTATGTCTTTTGTCTGTACCTACACCCTCCAAATTGTAAAATGCTGCGGAATATGTTGGCGCTATATAAATAAAGATTATTATTATTATTATAGCTTTCAAACCCTCACGAACTAAAAACATGAAAATGTGCCTACTCAGAAACAAGAGAAAATGACCTGGTCATGGAGTGGATATTGTACCGATTAGCAAACGTATTTTGCTCTAGTCTAGAGGCTTGTGCATTTTGGACGAAATATTGCCTAATACCTAATTTTTCTATCTTTTGCAAGATACAATTTGTCTTTTGATGTTGGGGGAGTCTGGGGTGGCAGCACTTTGTGTGATGCACATATAAGGTGTTGAGTATCTTGCCTGATATAGTATTATAGGTGTGACACACAGGGTGTTAGCCAGCATGGTGCACCACATGTAACTATGCAAATGACACTGTATTGAAGCCTTATCTGTGTACAATTAAAATGCTAAGTACCCCACCTCATAGATGAAGGATGTGTGAGTAGGTATTTGTCTGTATGCCGTTCTGTGTGGCCTTCTCCATATAAGATTGCATCTGTCTACATCCTACTGGAAGCTGGTATTTTAACCTGCCCTTAAATTAATAAATATGGACTATTAAATTAAGCAAATTGTTTATTTTTGTTCAACTTTCTATACATACACATATATACACACATACATGAAAGATAACTAAAAAGATTGAATAAAATGGACACTTTTACTTGTATTTTCTTTGCTGTTATTTATAAATGCAGTCTGTCTGATGCTTTATTCACCGCTGTTTACAGACCGAATGGACCAGGAAATGTAGCTGCAGCCATAATTGGATTTGATGGTATTTTCTCCTTGCTGTATATCCTCTGTCTTTGATGTCTGTGCCTGTGTGCTTCCAGTTCCTTCTCAGTGTGACGGTTCCGTTCCTTTGTCACCATGGCTCTTCTTCTGCTGCCCCCTTTTATGCTGCATCCAGGAGGAAGCGGAGGCTAGAAAGCCGAATTTTCAGGATTTTTCCCAAAGTTCGGGAAGAGGGAAAATGGGGCAAAAAGGAATCTGTTTTTTCCAGTGTTTATCTGACAGAAATCACACATCAGTGGTGAGAGATGAAAGGTTTCAATGTCACTAGAACTCACCAGGAGCTGTGAAGATTAGTCTAATCAAATGAATGGCTAAAACTTTGGAAATTGGGAAAATAGTAAAAGGACTCTTTAATCCGATTTCCCCACAGAAGGATGACCCCAGGCGCACAACTTTTAGAAGCGACTTTTTTTTTTTTACCAAGTTACGTGATAGAAGGGGGGGAAAAGAAAAAAAAGCTAAACCATTTCATGTTCCACCCATGAATTTATGAAAGTCACATATCTGAAAGACTGATTCAGCAGCAGAAAAACCTCCAGTGGAACAGTCAGATCTCATTTTAAGCCCTTCTTCACACTCACTGTGTATTTATTATCTGCGGTTTTGTTACATGTGTGCAAAATTGTAAAAAAAAAGCACCATCAATTTCAAGCATTTTCATCGCTTTCTGGCTTTTTTTCTTTTCCTGTATTTTTGACTTGTTTCCTGGCGTTTTTCAAGTCCATAGAGAAAACTATGGAAAACAAGACAGAAAAACGTTATACCTAGAATATATGTAACCTTTTATTAAGAAAAAAATGTGATGGGTGCAGAAAACAGAATAAAACAGTAGAAAACACATTTAATAAAAATGATGTGTGTTAAACCACGCTAGAGATCAAATACTCGAATATTAGCTAAAAATGTATTTCTCCGTTATAGTATCTTTACCTTGTTTGCCACTTTAAAGCATTGACATCTTAGATTATTTCACAGGTCATTTTTATAATGCCTAATATAATCATTATTGCAATTCCCAAATCAGTCCCCTCCTGCTGTCCTGAAGAAAACTCCACATGAATTTAGGTGCTGTTTATGGCAAATAAAAAGGTGTAAAACTTTTAATAATCTTTCAAGACTTTTCTGTCTTTGGACCTATGTGAGAGCTTTCTTTTTTGCTGACTGAAGTGTGGTTTTCATTTTTTTTATTTTACGAAATGTGAATTTTGATCGCTTTTATTCCAAATTTTGGGAAGACAAAGCAACAAAAAAAAAAAAAAATTTTTTTGGTGAGAAATTTTTTATGGTGTTCACTGTGCAGAATAATTTAGCTTTAAAGATGCGGTGTTACCTGTAACGGGTGCCCGTCGGGACGGTGGCGCCCCTGGCATGCTTTTCTGGTCGGGGGCACCCGTCCCATCCACTTACCTGACCACGCTCCTGCCCTGCTCTCTTCCCCTGTCGGCCGGAATGCGCGCTCGTTCATGTAAATTTAAAGGGCCATTGTGCCGGTAATTGGTTAATTACTGGGCGCTGACCCTTTTAAATTTAGGGGCACGTCACTTCCCTGCTGGATTTTGTTGCCTTTTTCCCTAAAAAAAGCGTTATCGTTGTTCCTGTCTCTGCCCTGTTCCCGCCTCCGTCTACGTTTTCTCGACTTGAACCCTTTGCCGCCTGCCCTGCCTTCCCCCTGTCCCCGACTTTCGCTAGTCTCAAACCTGTCCACCTACACCTCGGCTGCCACCGCAAGCAAGTCAGTCAGGGGGGAGGACCCGGTAGACTCCCGCCACAAAGTCCATCCCCTTTGGACGGGGGTCTGGTGGAAAAAAGGACCTACTTTGTTCTGGTCCCTGGCGTGGCTACACCTCGCTTTCGCGGCCATGGATCCCCTATCCCCCCCCCCCCCCTTCAATACCATTACGTTTAATTTTTATTGTTTTTTTGTTTTTTAATTTCAAAATGGGAAAATGGGTGTTATAATTTTTTTTATATTTTTACAACTTTTTAAACATTTTTTTACTTGTAATTTCAGTCCCCCTTGACCACTAGGGGGCATGATCACTTGAACTCAATTTTGCAATTCTAATCTATTGGAGACTAGTGTGCAATAACAGCTCTTCAGAGGCAGGGTTTAATAGGGCAGGGAGATGATAGACCTGGGGGATATAAATTAGGCTCCCTGCTGCCATGATTACCATTTGGCATCTCCTGATTGCATCACAGGGGAGCCGAACAGGAGGTGTAGCGGGGCCTTCTCTGCCTGCATAACTGCCTAGATGTTGCAGTCATCTGTGGTCCTAAATGCCATATAAAATACAGATTAAACTCCAGTGCCCACTCGATACATCCTTGCGCTCCCCACCCCCTTCCTGATAAACACAAATTGGCGCCAAAGGCAGTCACCTACCTTTGCCTTCCTCCTGGCCCTCCTCTATGCCATCCACTCAAATATTTGTAGTTGTTCCTAATTAGTATTTTTATTTCAAGCTCAATAACTTAAAGTTTGATAACTTGTTTCGGTCTGCAATCTACCCATTCCCCTAACCAACTTGGTCGCCCACCTCTGCATCTCCTCAGGCTCAGCTATGTCTTTCTCATACTCCAACGCCTAAAATGTATACAAGGGGGCAGATTTATCAATTATGTCTAATACTGAGACACAGTAAACTTAAACTATCATAGTGTTGATAAATCTTGCATATGTGTAGACTGTGTAGTGTAAGTTTACACCTTCTATTAATTGGCTTACTTTATTCCACTAATTGAGCCAAAGTTTTGGTGCATTTATTTGATCTGTGACATCACCAACTAAGGCATAGCATTTTTTGAGAAGTTACACCCTTATTACACATGCCACACATCCTTTTGTTGGATGAGGAGCAGAAGTGTCTAGAAACTGTTTAAAACACATAAAAAATGTGATTAAGAGCATGTATTTTGGCATAAATTGTTTCAACTATAAATCCTGACATACAATGCTGTCTACAACTTGTCCTCTCCTCTACTTTGCTCCTCTTATCTCGTGTTGCCTTTTATTGTGTGATCTGCAATCCTCTAAAGGCTTCCTTCTGTACTCTTCTTTTGAATGCTCCTCACAACTCATTACACCAATGGACTTTCTTTCACCTCTGAAAACTTCAAAAGTAACCTATTTCTTCAGGAGAGCCTATCACATACAATAATCTTGCTGCCACTATACATACTATACACACAACATCTTCCTTTACCTTCTGTCTTTTTCCCCCTCTAATGTAGATTGTAAATCCTCGTGGGCAGGGTCCTATTTACCTCTATACCACTTTATCCCTCATTTAGTTGATGATTATTATACTTGTTTTTGTCTTCAACCCCTTTTCGGATTGGAATTAACGATGCCTTAAAATAATATATTACATTAGTTAAATAGTAATGACTCTTAATACACATCTTAACTGATATGCAGGAATACATTATACTGGACTAATCTGTGGACTATTCTATTTTCTGGTAAAATAAGTTACTGCACTGGTAAAAGAAAGATATATAATCTGAATTTTATAAACTTGTATATTAGAAAATAATATGATTTTCTATTTTATAAACACATTAAGAAATAACTCTGTTGTGTCCATTAAATTCAGATGTGCATAATCTGTAAATTAATAAAAAAGTAAAAAAATAAAACCTATGCAATTCTTGATTATATTGTTGATAAGCAACAATAATCAGCTACTGGATAAAGTTCAGCCTCTTTCTGTAAATGGATATAACTGTGCATCAGTTTTATTGGTGCATTTAAAAAAAATTAAAGTATAGTTGCACCAGTTGACACAGGAGCTAACATTCTGTAGTAACCCCAATCTAAATTTAGCTGTTTAGTTCCATAGCTGCTACGTTCATTAGTGGCATGACCATCTAGACAGGACAGAGGTTGCTTCTGTCACCTCGCCAGTGCCCTGTGCTAAAGGCTTCGTCCAATAAATTACCTGAAATATTGTTACTGACAATAATGCTCCTCTTATGTACTAGAGCAGTAAAACTAATAGGGTATTTATGACCCTGCAAACTGGTAGGACAAATGAAACTTTATTTAGGACAGAATTGATAATAATTAACTAACTAAAGGCTGCCCCTTTAAATAGTGGTGGTTCAGAGAAGCTATTAGTCTGGCATTCAGGAAACCTCCAGACTTTGTTCGGTCTCATTATTCCCATGTGGTATGAATAGCTTGGGCTGAAAGGAGCTTTATACTAAATCAAGCTTTGCAAGCTCAGACTTGACCTTTATTATATCAACTCTCCTGGATAGTGCGGGAGGGTCCTGCAAATGAAGGTCCCCTTCCACCTCCTGGAAGAGTTGGCAAAACCTCCCGCAGCTAAAAGGCTACAGAGTTTTTTTAACAAAACAGTGGCACCAGAGTAGCGCTATACGACGCTGCTCCAATGCTACTGACAGCGGAGGGCGGCCTCCACAGCTAGACCTTTTCGGCGAGTGAATGCTGCTGGGACTGAAGACAGTGGGAGCTTGACAGGAGTAGGGAGTGGGTAAGTACTTACCATGTGGACCTCATTTCAGCAGCGTGAAAGCCCCAAAAAGGCCATGCAATGCACAGCTAGACTTATATAGTCTATGTGCGGAGGCCGTCCTCCACTATTGTTCCTACGGCCTTTCTTCTGCCCCTCCAAAGACAGGAGGCAGGGGACAGGAGTTGCCCCCTTTCTCCATTTCTCCTGCCCCCTGTAACTGCCAGAGACAGACTACAAGGGGCAGGAGACAAGGATCAAAGGGGTAAATTCCTGTGGCTTGTCTCCTACCCTTTGCAGGGGAAAATGTTGGGGGGCAGAAGTTGGATTGCTTATCCAGCATTCAGAAAAGCTGGGTGACACTCCATCCCCCAAAAGTGGCACCCAGTTTTCCTGTCATGTAAAACTGAATGTTACCTGTGGGCAATGAGTGTCACCCAACTTCCATGCAGGCTGAATAGGCTCCCCAGCCTACGTATTTGTATGTGTGCAAAGTTTCTGTTTATTTATAGGTGTCCTTTTTGGACTTCTTCGGATTTGGTGGACTATGTCAGATCAACCTTGGATCTATTTTTTTTATAAAATGGTTGAAGAAGGCTATTCTTGGGGAGTGTTTAAATAAAGTTTTTTTTGTGTTTTTTTGTCTGTTTTTTTTTCTATTTTTATTCCAGTGTTAGTAATGGAGGTGTCTGATGAACATTTCTCTATTACTATTGCTTGGGCTTAGTGTCAGCCATTGTTGGTTTTTGCCACAACAGGGCTGACACTAATCCCCTGTCACTATTACCCTTCCAACCCAAGGAGATTGTGCTTGTAAGCTATGCTCTGTACCTCCCTCTACCATCTACTCCCCACCATTGTATGCAACCTAGTGCCAACACAAAATACAACCCCCACCTACCACACCCTAAACCCCCACCCAATCTCCACCAATCACCACCCACCACCTCCACCTAAGACTCCAGAGCTCCTCACCTACACCTCTCACCACCTTCACCTATCACTGCGTGGATTTTTAATGGAAATCTGTTTTCCCTTAGTCCTAACAGCAGCACAAGCATCCCACGTTAGTTTGGATTTTTGCTTTAATCCCTTACTGACATTGGGCATATTAGTACTTCCTAATGCTGGTAAGGGGCTTTGTAGCGGGATTGCAAGATTGTCAATATTCTGAGCTGCAGCACGATGACCATACAGTGGTTTAAAAAGACATGTTCCACGCAGAACAGGCCTCAACATCGTCTGCCGAAGAGGTTGAGTGCATATGCTCAGCGTCATAGCCAGAGATTGTCTTTTAAAAATAGACGGATGAGTGCTACCAACATCGCTGCAGAGGTTAAAGGGGCGGGAGGTCAGCCTGTAAGTGCTCAGACCATACGCCGCACACTGCATTAAATTGGTCTGCATGGCTGTCAACCCAGAAGAAAGCCTCTTCTAAAGAAGATGCACAATAAAGTTTGCAGTTTGCTGAAGACAAGCAGACTAAGGAGGTGGATTATTGGAACCATGTCCTATGGACTGATGAGACCAAGATAAACTTATTTGGCTAAGATGGTGGCAGCGTGTGTGGTGGCAACCAGGTAAGGAGTACAAAGACATGTGTGTCTTGCCTAAAGTCAAGCATGATGGTGGGAGTGTCATGGTTTGGGACTGCATGAGTACTGAGGCTGTGGGGAGCTACAGTTTATGAATGCCAGCATGTAATGTGATATATTGAAACATACCATGATCCGCTCCCTTCGGAAACTGGGCCATAGAGTAGTATTCCAACATGATAATGACCTCAAACACATCTCCAAGACAACCACTGCCTTGCTAAATAAAATAAGAATAAAGGTGCTGGACTGGGCAAGCATGTCTCCAGACCTAAACCCTATTGAGCATATGTGGGGCATTCTCAAAAGGAAGGTAGAGAACCACAAGATCACCAGCTCCATTATGTCATTGTGGAAGAGAATTCTAGTTGAAGCTCTAGTGAACTCCATGCCCAAGAGAGTTAAGGCAGTGCTGGAAAATAATGGTGGCCACACAAAATGTTGACACTTTGGGCACAATTTGTCCATCTCTCCTGGATATACAGTATATATAAATTTTGACACGTTATAGAGTGGTATCAGGTGGTGGTTCCAGGACCCAGTACTCACAATTTCTTACTTTATTAGGCCCTGCTTTGTGGTGCTCTACAAACAGTCTTTATGTCACAGTTAAACTGATGATAATGATGTCACATGTGTCTCAGCTGATGTCCCTGATGTCACATATAGAATAGATGTCACAGATGTCGCCGATTTCCCCCTTCTATAGCAAGCTTCCCGGGGGTTTAGTTGTCTTTGTGGTTGCCTCTCACTTTATCAGGCTCACTTTTTCTATACCCAAACAGTAAACTTCTCTGCAGCCACAGCTGTCTCCAACTCTTTAGCTCCAGGCACTTTACCAGTGGCATCTTGTTACACAAGCTAGGAATGGTTTCTCTCACTTCCACAACCTCTCCATTCCTTCTTACTGCACAAGCATACCCAGCGGCCAAAACCACTTGTTTTAAAGGGAATGTGTCATAAAAAAATGACTTATTGTTTAACTCACATTTTTATGTTAAACACATTTTTTAGGAATTTTTGGTTATGTTTTTTTAATTTTCCATATCACTTTCAATTTTTTTTTAATAATTCTTAAGTCCTGCAGTGTTCACTTTGGCCACTAAGCCTAATAATCATCTGACACTTCCTGTTCTGTTTAGAGAGCTTTTCAGCAGTCCGCTCATTATCAGTAAAAGCAGGGTCACACTGAAAGGAGACACCATTGTGTACAGATAACACAGAATCCACCAGTCACAAGAGGAGATGTCACAGCTCCCCCTCTCCCCTCCCTTCACAGTGAAAACTCTCGTATAGACGTCTATAGGACAGAAACTGTCTTAAGAATCCTATGGGCATGAAGCTGCTGTAAAGTATATCTCTGACTGCTGTTAAAGCAGTGCAAGCAAGAATATCTTCCCCACAAACATATATAGACGGCCGAATTGAGAAATCTACAATCGGGAAATAAAAACGGCCAAAAGGAAAAGAATATGGATCAGGGTCTTGATTTAATAAGTAAAAAAAAATTGCCGACATATTCCCTTTAAGCAGACCTAAGCACAAAATGGTCACCATTCACCAAAATTATAGTCCAGCAGTGAATTTTCCATGCTAGCCTCTGCATTATACCTTAGGCTCTCATGATGCCCATGGGCAACTTTCTCCACCACATGTTATCAGAACTACACTGAAACATGGTGTTTAGACACAAAAACATATTACATTACTCTGCAGCATTGCTTGCAAATAAAATCCTTTAAAGCACACAGTAATAAGAGTGACATAGTACTACGTGTGGCAGTCTCTTTCAGGGAGAACGTGCAACTTCCTGTAAACATGGAGTTAAGTTCAGAATTCAGTAGTGGCCCCTTTTTCACCTTCCTCACAAACAGACCCCTATCTTCCTATCATCCGCCTGTAACATAACCATTCAGCTTGTCCCAAGAGCCTTATTATTGGTGTGAAAGGAAACAGCGAATAACGATCAGAGAAGAAAAACTTTAAATGCCCCATATACATCTGACAATAGTTGCCCAAACCCACTGATTTATGCAGGACCGGTGACTGTTTAATCTGCATGGGGGCCTCCACACTCTCCCTGTGACAGATAATGTCAGAGAAGAGAATGTGAATTTCAATGTCCATAGCTTTTGTTTTCCGTAGATACTGTATAAGCCACCGCCACAGGAGTCTGGCAGTGGTTTTCTCTACTCTCCCCATTGAAAGTACATTCATGCTTGATTTAGTCTAAAATGCTGTGATTTTTGAAAGCTGTAGAGGCGCATTTACACGCTATGATAAACTTTAACATTTTGATTAAAAATCTCTATCCAGTGGCATAACTAGAATTTGTAGGGCCCACAGCAAAATGAGATGGGGCCCCACCACCTAATGACTATAATCAAAAACAGCAGCAGAAGTAGTAATAATTAAAGGTATAGATAATACCGCCATATATGAGAGAACCCAAATAGTAGTGCTATACAGCAGAAAACCAACTAGTTGTTCCCTACAAAAAGGAACAATGTTCTTGTACCCAAGTGGGGCCCCTCAACCTCCAGGTTCTATAGCACTGCTACGGCTATAGTTACTCCCCTGTCTCTATCCGTAAAGCCATGCTATTAACATTGATTTTCTGTTTTTTTTTTACATTAATGGTCTGTTCTTAGGCATGTATAGGCCAGGAACAAGTAATAGGGTATAGGCCATCAATATAAAAGGAGATGGCAATTCATGTACAATCCCGAAATTTGTCACCATAGAAAACTCCTCCAAAGTTATGCAGTGACTGGGAAAGTGAAAGCAACCCGGTGGCACCATAGACATGCATTACTTGCGGCGCTTATTCGCCACAAATAATTGACATGTCACTTATCTCCCCACACGTACAATATGATCATATTGTACGAGCAGAGAGAGGAGGCATAATCCATAGCTCTCTACTATGGATTACCATAATTTCGGCGCGCATTTTGCCCATATTAGAGCGCAAATACGGCGCGAAATGCACGCCGACATTACCCCGTGTGAACATACCCTTATGCTTACCAGGCACTGGTCCTCAGTGCTGCGGGCTCAGATGCTGACCGTCCATCTGCTCAGTCACATCGTTGGAGCATGGAGAGAGGTAAGTAAGTTATTTCTTTTACTTTTAACACTCATGAAACCTAGACTCTGCCTACCTACCTATTTGGCCCTATGACCCCGATAAACCCTGCCTGCCTACCCGTATGGCCCCCTATAACACCACAGAAACCTTCCTGCCTACCAATCTGGCCCCTATAAGCCCCCTAAACCCTGCCTGCCTACCTATATGGCCCCTATAGCCCCCCTAAATCCTGCCTGCCTACCTATATGGGCCCCTATAACTCCACCTAACCCTGCCTGCCTACCTATGTGACACTTATAACCCTCCTAAACCCTGCCTACCTACCAATATGGGCCCCTATAACTCCCCCCAAAACCCTGCCTGCCTACCTATATGGGCTCCTATAGCTCCCTAAACCCTGACTGCCTGCCTACCTATATGGGCCCCCATAATCCCCCCTAAACCCTGTCTACCTACCTACATGGGCCCCAGCAGTGTAACTAGAAATGGCAGAGCCCCATAGAAAACTTTACAATGCCCCCCCCCAACCGTAAAAAAAAAAAAAAAATAACTTATCACATGTTCTGTCAAGTGTACAACAGACCCATCCTGCACACGCCACTGCCACGCCAGACACATCCTGCACATGCCACTCACACGCCAGACACGTCCCGCACACGCCACTCTCACGCCAGATACATCCTGCACACACCGGTCAAACGCCAGACACATCCCACACACACCGGTAATACGCCAGACACTTCGCGCACACGCCAGACACATCCTGCACATGCTACTCACACGCCAGTCACATCCCGCACACGCCAGACACATCCCGCACACACCAGACACATGCCAGACACATCCCACACACGCCAGACACATCCCGCACACATCCCACACACGCCAGACACATCCCGCACACATCCCACACACGCCAGACACATCCCGCACACATCCCACACACGCCAGACACATCCCGCACACATCCCACACACGCCAGACACATCCCGCACACATCCCACACACGCCAGACACATCCCGCACACATCCCACACACATCCCGCACACATCCCACACACGCCAGACACATCCCGCACACATCCCACACACGCCAGACCCATCCTGCACATGTCACACACATGCTGATATTAATGGACTGCGATTCTTTGTTTACACAATAGATTTTACTTTATGTTTACCTTCTTCACCCTGCACTGAGTACTGGTCACTTATGTAGATATTACACACACATATCACAGACACCAAAACACACATATATACATATACACATCTACACACCCAGATATGTATTCATACACACATTACAGACACACATCACAGACACCAAGAAAACATATATACATACACACCCAGATAATATATTCATACCACATTACAGACAACAAAAGCTATACATACACACACTTACCTGTTTGTATTGCAGCCCTCAGGCCGTCCATCGGTCTCAGGAAGAGACAGTGGGCAAGGAGGAGCTGCTCCCAGCCAGCAGTGCAGTCACCCCTCCTCCCCTCCCCCCCCTCCCCCCCCCTCCTCCCCCCGTCCCGACCGTGCATGCAGCAGCTGGAGGCAGTGTGAGCATGGAGGGGAGGTGGGGGCTGCTGAGGGAGCAGCTCCGTGGAGCTGTGCGGGGATCGTGCTGCTTCCTTATGTTATGACTAGAGATGGGCGAATTTCCCGAAATTCGTTTCGTTCACTTCGCCGAATTTCTCGGCAAAAAAAAAAAACTTAGTTCCGAATTACTTCGGCACGAATCACGTTAAAAAACAGCTATTTCAGGTGCACAGAGCCTGCAGGGTGCTGTAGAACGTTGTGACATGCTTAAATATGCAGAGGGAGCTTGGTTTGGTCTTCATACAATGTGGTGTTTTAGTGACACGCACATGACTGCCGCCGCTCTTAGAATTGCTTCACTATAAAATTCCCTGGGCACTTAAGAGGGCAAAACTGACCAAAAAACTGAAGGGGAATGTAGCCTGTTAAAAATCATTGCCAGCGAAAGATGGAAAAAAACAAGTGAGGGGTCAGGTGGCAACATCAGTGACAGAGTGTGGAGGGGGACGGCGGCAGCCCCAGCGCATGAGGTCAGAGGAGTGGCACAATGACATTCTGGAGGTGGCAAAAACAGGAGTAGGCCACAGAGTGGAACCTTGACACAGTGGGTATTTCACGGGCAGCACCCATAGCGGGCAAATGAGGTCGGGCAGTGGCACAATGACAAAAGTGTGAGGTAAGGGGCAGCTCCCAAAAGCAGCAGTGAGGTAGACAGTGGCACAATGACCCAATTTGGTAGGTCCCCAGCAGAAGCCCCCCGCAGCAGCATGAGGTAAAAACATTTGGCAAAATTGCCCAAAGTGTGTAGGCCCACGGAAGAAAGCCACGCAGCAGCATGAGGTGGGCATTTGGCCCAAAATGACAGTGTGTAGGTCCGGCAGCGCGAGGGGGGTCAGGCAGTGGAAACAATGCCCACAGTGTGTAGGTCACGGCAGAAAGAATGGGTGGGACGTGGCAAAATTGACACAGTGTGTAGGTCAGGGGCAGCACCCGAAATGAGGCAGGCGTGGCCAATGACACATTTGGGGTAGGTTCGGCAGAAAGCATGAGGTCAGCCCATTTGGCCCACAATGACCCCATTGTGTAGGTCCGGCCCCAGAAAGCTAAAGGTCGGGCAGGGCACAATGACACGGGGGTGTGTGGGTTTTAGGGCAGCGCATGAGGCCCGGGGACAGTGGACAAGAAAAATTTGGGGTTTTAGGTCAGGGAAACCCAGCAGCAGAGGCCCAGGCAGTGGCACAATGCCCCAAAGTGTGTAGGTCCCCGGAAGCAGCATGAGGTCAGGCAGTGGCACAATGACATTCTGGAGGGGGAAAAAAAACGGGAAAGTAGGCCACAGAGTGGGAGAATGACCCCAGTGTGTAGGTCACGGCAGCACCCTGGGGTTCAGGCAGTGGCACAATGACTTTTTGGAGGTGGAAAAAAACCCGGAGTGGGCCACAGAGTGGGACAAGGGACCCCGTGTGTAGGTCACGGAAAGCAGCCACAGGATAGCTTGAGGTCAGACAGTGGCACAATCACATTCTGGAGGTGTAAAAAAAAGGAGTAACCCACAGGAGTGGGACAATGACACAGTGGGGGAGTTCACGGCAGCACCCACGCAGAGCATGAGGTAAGGCGGGTGGAAACAATGACATTTGGGGGTTTGGCCAAAAACAGGAGTGGGCCAACAGATTTGGGGCCCAATGACACGTGTGTAGGTCACGACAGCAGCCAAGAAAGAAAGCTTTGAGGTCAGACAGGGGGCAAAAGGGACACAGGGTGGAGGTGGGGGGCAATCCCGCCCCGGGTTTAAAGATGGTTGTTGGCGGGATGGAGAAACTGTCAGCAGATGGTGGACATCAGGGGGTGGCGGCATCAGAATAGTGGCCCTGAGGCGGGTTTTGTTTGAACCCAACTCATTTCTCAAAGTTTGGGTGAGGGGGCATGGTGTGTAGTTTGCCCCTAAGGTTTGGTGGGGTGGAAATCCGGGCCGACCCCGCGCCTGTTTCATCTTGAAAAAGGTCAGTCGTTCCACATTTCCCTTTGGAAAAAGGGCGGGTTTCCTTGGGCTACGATGGCCCCCTCCGCACTGAACACCCCCCCCCGATCCCACACTACTGGCCGGGCAGGACAGTTTCCACTGAAAAAATGGGAAAGTTGGGGAAAAACACACCCATTTTTTGGTGCCCAGTATTTCCCCCCGGATCTTCTAATGGGGGGCAGAGTGCTGCCCAAAGTAGGCCACCACCTTTTGGGTTCAGGGGACGCTCCAGGCCCTGTCTGTTTGTGCTGGGGACTACCATCCTCAAGGCGGGGTGATGGAAGTGTTAATCGGGGAAATCCGACTTAGGTTACTGCTGATGGAGCTGGTACGCCCTACCCCTCCCCCCTTCCCCCAGCAGCCGCGGAGTAGTGCGTGAGCGTGAGGAACCCCCCCGGTCAAGGACCTCCCCTTTGGAGGGACGATGCCGCACATAGGCAGGGGAAAATGATGAGGGAGGATTTCCTTTAGTTTTTTAGTTTGTCCCCCCTTTCAATAGGGGGAAAAAAAGGCCCCCATTTTGGACCGTTGCGGGGGTTTCCAATAGGGTGGAGACCCAAGAAGTCACCCCTCTGCGGATGCTGACTATTGGCTGTCACTAGCCAGGAAATTAAGCATGCTGCGGGCCATCTGCAAAAGGGGGATCCGAGGGGTCCCTGCCCCCTTTTCCCACTTTTATATTTGCCACGGTGATTGGGGGTCATCTGCCTCGTTTTTCCTCATCCCCATCCACCTCCCCAGTTTGTCCTGCCCCCAACAAGATGTGGGTGCCATGTCCCCAGCCCCCTGCCCAGACAGATTTTTCAGCATCTGTTCCGGGGACATAAAAGCAGGGGAAGGGACGTTATTCACCCCTTTAGTCCGGGCCCGAGGGACAAAAAACCGTGGCTTAAAAAAGGGCAGGTACCCGCATGAGCTCCCACGGGCCGGACATAAAAAGGTTGAACAGGGGGTTATTCTGTTGCCTGGTCATCAAAAAATCTTTAATGGCCTTTCTTGTTCATTCGTCGGTCCAATAGTGCAGGCAAAAAAAATTCCAACGGGGGGAAAACATCGCATATAAGAATGGGTTGGGGGAGGCCGTTCTCCCGCTGCAACTCGAGGGGGTTTTCCCCGGGCCCCTTTTACGAATGGGAAAAAGTGCATCCCACAGTTTCCTGGCCATTTTAGAATCTGCTAAAGTCGGTGGAAGCCTTCGGGAAATTTTCAAAACCAGATTAAAACACATGCGCCATGAAGGGCCGGGGACCACCCCTCCTGGGGTGCAGCGCGGAAAAAAAATGTTCCTCCATTGTCCGCCCCACAAGGGTTTTTCCGATTTGCGTTGGGGAGAAAGGCCACACACGATTTCTTGCTGAATGGGGCGAAGCAGTTTCCCCCTGGGGCTTCGTTCCCCGAGGCAAGCCAGGTGTAGAACTGCGTGACACCGCTGTGCCCTACACTTTGTGGTATGAGGGGAGCCAGTACTTGTGGAGGCTCAGATGGTGGTGGTGGTGGAGGAGGAGGCGGTTATTGGGGGCAGGAGAAGCATTTTGAAAACGGGGGGGGAAAAAACCGGCGTCTCCTGTCCAAGTTGTTGGGTCCCTGGGGGGGAAAGCACTTTTACCCAGTGGGCCGTAAAGGACTTTGGATGGCCCTGCCCGGTATTTTTTTCGGGTTTCCAGACGTCCGCGCTCCCCGGGGCCCTTGGAAAAAAACCGTTTAACTCAAGGACGGGCCCCCTTTTGGGTTCTACTTATTTATGAAGTGCTGGTACTCCCTTTTTTTGGAAAAAAAAATTAGGCTTGGAACTCTCCATCTGGTCGGCACAAGCCATTAGTTTCTGAATGGTGCAGAGTTTCCAAAAATTTGGAAAAAGGGAAAGGGAAGCGTACCAACAACTTGGAAGGAGAAAGGTCAGCTGCTGCACCTTTTGGATGGTTGGCAAATTTTCTGTTGTCTCTTTGCAATCGCCTCGGGTGAACGGGGCCCGTGGCGCCATGAAATTGCGAGGAGCAGGGATCTGAAACCCGGGAGTTTATGTCCCAAAAAAAGGGGAAAACCTTCCCTTTTGCAGAGGTGGGAGCCTTGACTGGCTGCAAAAGGCATTTCGTGCCCCCGGGGCTGCTGTGCTGTTGATGCGGCGGCAGGGGACCCCCACTCTGAGCCCCGTTTCTCCCAAAGGCAACCCGGGTGGTGGGCTGCATGTGTTTAAAGCGCGCCGTGGTGCCAAAAGTTAGTCCTGGCCACGCTTCATTTTTGTTTCGATTTTACATTTAATATTGGATCCTTCCCGGGGTCTTAGCAAAAAACTGCCAAACCGCCGGGGTAATTTGGGATTTTACCGCCAAAAGTCCCCACTGAGTGACTACGCCGCCGCTGCCCCCGTTTAGCCCCCGTGCCGCTAAATTTGTTGGACCTTTCCCAAAACGGGTTTTTTTACCCCCTGGAAGCTTGGTCCGACCTCACAATGCTGCTATCCGGGTGACTTCCCCGGCCAAGATCACTTGCTGGCTGCGCCGCGCCGACGCGCAAGTGACCCCCCTCTTCTCCTGACGATGATGAAGCCCTTGCCCCCCCCGGCTCCCCAAATGCGGTCGGCTACACATCATCTATTTTTGTTTCAAACGTCATGCTGTCCTCATCCCCCGGTCCTTTGGGAAGCAGAGGCTGAACCCCCCCAAATTTCCTCCCATGCCACTCTCAAACTTATACTTTTTCCGCCCCACTGCAAAAAAAATAGGGGATATTGGCCCCATTTCCCTTTGCTGCCAAGTTAGTGCTGAAATGCCCTCCTCAAATTGTTCATCCTCGCTATATAGTGGCGCCCGAGCCAAGGGCCAAATAGTGATCCCGGCTGAGGGAAACCCGTTTGGGGCAAAAGGGGGTTGGGACAGGTGAGGGCCCCCTGGGCCCCCCCTCCCCCGGGCCCTTTCCCAAATGAGGGGGTTTTGTCTGACGTTCCCAACCCACTCTTGGCT